>JASAMX010004117.1:0-97668 GCA_030248175.1 Microlaimidae sp. YZB2_3 | reverse complement strand
GAATACCGTTAGATTCAGTATACGTAACTTAACGAATAAGATGACAAATTACCTTATATAGCATTAAATCTCATTTAAAAAACTGAGTACCTGAAGCCTAAGCAAAACCTAAAAATCAAGCAAAATTGTATTATGGTAAATTTGTATTTAATGATGCTTTTTAAACTGAAGAGTAAAAACTTTATCTTTTTTCTGAAGTGTAAGCAAACCCCAAAAATTAAAAAAAAATTCTCATTGGGTGGAAACTCGGATTTTTGAAAGTACGTTTACAAAATTGCATAATTCCATTTATCATTCATTTAATGCATTTATTTATTTTCGGTTGTTTAAAATTATCGTGTTTAACACCGGTTTTGCAAACGTATTTCTAATATTTGAACTGTTGGGAGATTCATCGATTGGTTGGGACTTTCCACGTTGGGACTTTCCTCAGTTGGGACTTTGCCCGATACCCTGAGGCTAGTTCGCCTGTGAGCCTAGTCCAGCCTGCCCTGACGAAGAATTTCAGGCTGTTCGCGAAATCGTTACGATTCGTTCTACATCTAGTCTATTCAACATCTCGTCTTCTACATCTCGTCTTGGCTAAAATTTCTGATGTCTTTTAAACATCTCGTCTTCGGAAAATCGTATTTTGGATGCGATTTCTTGTAAACGTACTTTCAAAAATGCGAGTTTCGACCCTAATGATAAAATTTTTTCGATTTTTGGGTTTTTACTTAGGCTTAGGAAAAATAAGGTTTTTACTATTCAGTTCAAAAAGCATAATTAAATACTAAATTATACAATGACAAAGTTTTGCTTGAATTTTTCAGGCTTTGACTCTAGGCTTAGGTTCTCAAGTTTCATTGTAGTCATTCTAGGAGTAAAAGTTTACTCACCTTGATAAAAATTTAATTGATTTTTGGCTTTTGCTTAGGTAAAAAAGGTTTTCAATGCATTATTTTAGTCAAAAAATATAGAAACCCGTCTTTTGAAAAATGCGTTTACAAAATTACATCAAAAAACGTTTTGAAGACGAGATGTTTAAAAGAGGAGTTTTCCTAAGACGAGATGTAGAAGACGAGATGTTGAAAGACGAGATGTAGAAGACGAAATTTCCGGGAACCCTTTTAGTGCTTGCCGGAAGTAAGAACGGCTTCTGGTGAAATGGGAATGACTTCTGGGGAAAAAGGAATGTCTGGGGAGGTATCGGGGAAAGTCCCAACTGAGGAAAGTCCCAACGTGGAAAGTCCCTTTACCAATAGTTTAATGCAACTCCCAACAGTTCAAATATTAGAAATACGTTTGAAAAATTCGGTCTTAAACACGATAATTTTAAACAACCGAAAATAAATAAATGCATTAAATGAATGATAAATGGAATTATGCAATTTTGTAAACGTATTCTCAAAAATGCAAGTTTCCACCCCAATGAGAAATTTTTTTTAATTTTTGGGTTTTGCTTAGGCTTAGGAAAAAATAAAGTTTTTACTCTTCGGTTTAAAAAGCATCATTAAATACAAATTTACCATAATACAATTTTGCTTGATTTTTAGGTTTTGCTTAGGCTTAGGTACTCAGTTTTTTGAATAAAGAATTTAATAAAAGTTTACCATGATAAAAATTTTGCTTGATTTTTGGCTTTTGCTTAGGCTTAGATAAAAAAGGTTTTCAATAGATTGTTTCATTCGAAAAATAGGAAAAACTTGTCTTTTGAAAAGTGCATTTACAAAATCACATCTAAAAGACGAGTTTTCCGTATTTAATGCTATATTTTTAATAATTATAGTGTTAATTGACTAAAAAATAAAATGGTGTTTGTTGCAAACGTATTTTTTGATTCTGTTGGGACTTTCCACAAACTGTTGGGAGATTCCACAGTTGGGAGATTCACCCTTTTTGTTGGGAGATTGCTCGGAACCTCTGGGGAATCGAGATTATTTTTCTGGGGAAATGCGACGTAGCCATTTTTTTGTTTACTGTTTTCTTGCGTTGTGTTGTTAAAACTTTTTTTAAACTTGATAAATTACCTATATTTAGTTTCACTTGTAATGCTTAAAATTTATTTTAAATTTTGATTAATTATTACCCATTTTTTAAGTAACTGATATGATATAGCTGAAATTATTTGTTAAAAACAAACAAAATTTGTTTCTCTGACAAATAAAATCCGGTTTGATCCAGTATATTCCAGTTTTTATTCAACTATTCAAGGCCAAATACGTTATTAATTTGATTTAGACAAAAATTTTTAGATTTCATAAGATTTAAGATTTTATTTTTTTATATCAAAGTAAAAATAACAGTTTAAGATAATTATTAAAGGGGTCGGGGTGGGGTAAAAACCCACACCGACTGGGCGGACGGACGGAAATCAATAGTGTAAAACCCACGCCGTCGAACTACCAATAAACGTTAATTACGTTGATAAGGGGGTCGGGGTGGGCTAAAAACCCACACCGACTGGGCGGACAGACGGAAATCAATGGTGTAAAACCCACACCGTCAGACTGCCGAAAAACGTTAAATACTGCATTAATTTAAGTAGTAAACACATTAATTTAATGCTTCCAGTTCTTAAAAACATTTACAAATTATAAAATTAGCGACGTCAGTTGTAAAAAAAAATTTAAAAATAACATGTAAAACTTATATTAGTTGAAAGTCCAAAGTAAAACCAACTCAAAAATATGTTTTATCTCAAACACATGTATATTTAAGAAACAGGACGGCACAAGTACTAAACGTGTACCAAAAATCGGTTTGAAAATTCCACCAAACAAACATAAATAAAAAAACATGTTTCTTGGTCTCTTGAAAGATAATCTCTTCGCTTCGTATGTTTAAAATTCATTTTGTTGCATAAATTTCACTATTTGGACTTTAAACTTCAACTCAAGTTTCAATTTTTTAATTTTTGTGCTCTTTTTCTTTCTTTCTTTACTTTGTTTTTAGCTTAAAAACAAGCATAAAAGAGCGTTATCAGTTTAAAATTGTGGCCGCAACCATAGTGTCCGCACCGAAAATAACTCACTTCGTCAATTAAATTTCAGGATTTCACGACCTTTCAAAACGTTAATTCTGTCCAGCGGCCCTTTTCTCTGAAACACTGTTCCACTTTAAAACCGTCAAATTCTACCACTACTAAACTTTGGCGTATCACTAACAATGGTAAATTGCGGCTTTTGTAAAAAGAAAATTTTAAAGAAAGATAGCAATAAAACAATTCCATTCAGCCCGTTTCAGAAACCGTTCCATGCCGTCTGCACAGGCCTTCAGGAAGATGTCTTTGCAAACCTTCCATTCCCAATTCCATGCCGCTTTTGCGTCGAAAGCTTGGTATTTTTGAAACAAGAAGTAGCCCAGCTTAAAACTGATTTGGCTGAAATAAAGGTGACTTGCGATCAACCAGCTACAGTCAAATCTGCTGATTTTAGCGATTTGGCAGACTCCGAATGCGAACCGTCCACGGATTTTGTTCCAGTTGCCAAGCGGTGGCGACGTTATAGATTGAAGCATCATTCCGAGCCATGGCCCAATCCTGATAGCTTTAAGGAGATGGTCAGGCCGATTATACAAAAAGAAATGGAGCGAGGCCGCAATAAAAATTTGTTGTTGTTAAAGGCCTTGCGGAAAACAAAGATGTGCCGGACGAGGTTAAGGTCTCCTCCCTTTTGGCTGCCTGTTTTGATGGATCGGGTTCAAGCGTTCCTGCTGTCGAAGAAGTTTTTCGGATCGGCAGAGAGTCTCCTCAATACCTGAGGCTCCTAAAAATCTGATTCAGCCGATCAGCAGAAATATCTAGCGTTTTGGAAAGATCCAAATCACTGAAAAATAACTATAATTTTGCCAATGTTTACATATGACCAAGCTATACATTTAGGGAAAGAAATATAATCAAGGCTCTTTATGAAAAACGAGATATGTTAACAAAAGAAAAAGGGTTCTCACACTTTGTAAGGCACCAGGGTTCGTCTCTGGAAGATTGGGAAGTTGTTCCAGCTTCTCTAAACTTCCATAATACAAACTCTGTTGGTTCACCAAAGGTATCCATGCGCAACCATAATTCAGCATAGGACCGTTGCAAACGTACTGTTTGCCTTCTCTTTAATGCCCGCAGCTTAAAAATAAAATGGGCCTACTTTCTGCACTACTTTCCAAAAAATCAAATGATATAATATGTATAACTGAAACGTGGTTGGACTAAAGTGTCCCAGATGCCTTGCTAAGTAGTGAAAACACATATCAAGTTTTTCGTAAAGATCGTTCAACTAAAAGTGGTGGTGAAGTTTGTATCTTAATTAAAAAGAGCATAAAAGCCACAGAAATCTTTTTACCCGACAAACATGGGCGTAGCCAGGGGGGGGGTCTAGGGGGTCTAGACCCCCCCTTTTGGGTCGTCGAAGGGAAAAATTTGGGGGTTTAGAACGGCTATTTTTTAAAAATTTTCTTGCGCTTCGCTCCACTCAGCGCTCGATTGATTATATAGTCTCCTTTTCCAAATTTGTGTTACTTTGTTTTGTAATCTTGGTATAACCACGCTGGACCCACCCAATTCTTAATGTTTTAATTGGTCTCCACTTCCAAATTTGTGTTACTTTGTTTTGTAGTCTTAATACCACCACGCTAGACGCCCCTTTAGATTGTTATTTAGTGGTGTTAAAAATTTAAACGTTAGGAGAAGTAATTTTAAAAACATTTTCTCGCACTTTGCATTGCTCGGCTGTAATTTAATGTACTCATTTTTATGTTTTTAGGTTTTTACTTTTAGGTTTGTAATGTTTTTGAAATCGAAAATTTTAAGATATCAAATTGTTTGTAAAAAATTTTTTCTTTGTTTTATGAAATTATTTTTATTGAATAATAGGAAAAATAATGAAGTATGTGACATAAACAAGGCAATAAACACTTTTATAACGTTTAGAATTTGGACCCCCCTGGACCCCCCCTTTTGGAAATTTTGTTCAGGGTTAGACCCCCCCCCCTTTCCGAAATCCTGGCTACACCCATGCCGACAAATACAATAATATTAAAAGTATTGCTATTGAAATCACTAACAATAAAAAAGATAAAATTTGCATTATATGCCAATATCGACCACCTAAACTTTCTAATCACGATAAGATATCATTACCGTCATAGATGTTTTTGGTCGGGTCCGCTAGGGGGGGGGGGGTCCACCCCCGGGTGGAAGGCCAAAATTTTTTAGGGGGGGGGGTCCAGGGGTATCCGGACCCCCCTGGCTTTTTAGGGGGGGTCGACCCCGGGTGCGAGATTTCAAATTTAGGGGGGGGTCAGGGGGGTCCAATTTTTCAGCAAAATTTTTTAAACTCAATAATTTAAGTGTTTTTAGGTCTAATATTGAATTTTATGTATTAAAACAGCCTATTTAGGCCTAAAAAGTGTATTTAAACACTGTTTTTAACTAAAAACCTGTGTTTTTGACAGTAAATAAAAAAATATACTTCCAAATTGGTCGGGAGGGGGGGGGGAGGGGGGTCCAGCCTTCCAGGGGGGGGGGTAGGTCGGCCCGCTGTCGAGCTTGGGGGGGGGGGGGGGGGCGCCCCTGGGTTTTTTCCAGGAGGGGGGGGGGGACCCAAAATTTTGGCTCTAGGGGGGGGGGTGCACCCCTCTGTCCCCCCCCCAAAAACATCTATGATTACCGTCCAATATCATTAACTTGTATTTCATGTAAAGTTATGAAGGGCATAATAGTCGATGAATTGTTTGTTTATTTAAAAAATAAAAATCTAATAAATCCTGCTCAATTCGGTTTCTTAAAACGAATTGATTTGATCAGTTGGTCTGCAGCTGCTTTCGACCCTTTCTGACTGGGTTAAAGCTCTGGAAAATAAAAAATCTGTTGATGCGATATACATTGATTTTTCCAAGGCTTTTGACTCGGTCAGTCATACTAAACTTTTGACCAAACTCAAAGCTTATGGAATAGACTATGAATTATTTTATTGGATTTCTAGTTTTCTGATAAATCGCAGACAAAAAGTCATTCTAAACAAGTACTCTCCGGAAACATGTAAAAATAATGTTTCATCTGATTATATTTTTGTGTCAAGTGGGGTACCCCAGGCAGTGTTCTTGGGCCTTTATTGTTTTTAATCTACATTAATGATTTGCCTAATTGTTTAGACTACAAAACGTCAGTCAAGCTTTTTGCTGACAACGCTAAGTTATATAGTATAATTGATGAAGAGACAACCCATGCTTGTTTCCAAAATAATTTAGACAGTTTTTGTTCCTGGGTTTCTACCTGGCAACTCAATATTGCTATCAACAAACGCAACGTGATTCATTTTGGTCACAATAATTCTAATAATCAATACAGGCTCAATAATATTGTCATTAAAAGTAAAGACTGTGTTTTTGATCTAGGTGTGTTAATTGATTCTAAACTTAAGTTCTCTGAGCACTGCTCATCCATTTCAGCTAAGGCTCAAAACAGAGTTGCTGTCATAGGTGTTTTTTTGGGGGGACAGAGGGGTCCACCCCCGCCTAGAGCCAAAATTTTGGACCCCCCCTAGAAAAAATCCAGGGGCCCCCTCCCCCCATAGCTCGAGAGCGGTCCGGCCTGACCCTCCTAGCGAGGCTGACCCCCCTCTTCCCCTTTCCCGACCAATTTAGAAGTATATTTTTTTATTTACTGTCAAAAACACGGTTTTTTTAGTTAAAAACAGTGTTTAAATACACTTTTTAGGCCTATACATTTCATTCAATATTAGAACTTTAATGACTTAAATTTGTGAGATAACAAAATTTTGCTAAAATATTGGACCCCCCTGACCCCCCCCCCTAAATTTGACAGCTGCCACCCTGGGTCGACCCCCCCTAAAACGCCAGGGGGGTCCGGACCCCCCTGGACCCCCCCTAAAAATTTTGGCCTTCCACCTGGGATGGACCACCCCACCCCTAGCGAACCCGACCAAAAACACCTATAGTTGCTGTTCTTTTTTGTGCTTTTCGTACAACTGATATAAATGTCTTGCTTTTAGGTTATACTTCTTTCATTAGACCTCTCTTGGAATTTGAAACATTTGTTTGGAATCCTCATTTAAAAATAAATATTGAGCGTATTGAAAAAGTGCAAAAAACTTTCACTAGACGCCTTTATAGGCGTTGTTGTTTACCTCACATTGATTATGAAACGCGCTTAAGAAAACTTAAACTTGACAAACTTGAATTGCACAGAAAATGAAATGACGCTTTGCTTTGTTACAAATTAGTAAACAACTTAGTTGATGTTCCTGTTGAGAGTTTTCTTGTCTTTGATAAAAACACTATTACTCGCTGAAAAGGTCTCAAACTAAAAGCACCCAAATTCCGGCTTAACCAGTGGCGTGCCCAGGGGGGGGGGGCGGAGGGGGGCGGCCCCCCCCCCCCGAAATCGTGCGAAGCCGGTTTTTTGCGTAAGGGGGGACCCTTACATTTTTTGAATTTTAAATTTTTTTTCTTAAATATTAATACAGAAACTTTCCTAATGCCTTCCAAAAGCATATTAATAGTCAAAAAACCAAATTTTCCCCGCTTCGCGGGTAGTTTAAATTGACAATTTATCTCAGTTTTTCCATTTCCATCGATTTTGCCGCTCAATATTTAAGGCATACATGTTAAATAAAACTACTATAAACACTATTAACCTTTAATTAACGTTTTAAACACATGTTTTAAATGCATAGGAATAAAAAAAACTTAAATTTTGTTTTAATTATCATCTATGGAATTAAAATTTCTAGTGTATTTTAGCGTCTAAAAAATAAAAAAACTTTTCCCCCGGGGGGCATTCTGCTCCCGGACCCCCCTGACAAGGGGCTCTGCCCCTTGACCCCGCTGGGGGGGGCTCGCCCCCCAGACCCCCCCTTCTGGGGGGCTGCCGCCCCCCAACCCGGGTATGTACCCCCCCAGACCGCCCCCCCCCGAAATGAAATCCTGGGCACGCCACTGGGCTTAACATCACCAAATACTTTTTTGAAAATCGCATTGTTAACTTTTGGAATAGCCCACTTTTATGATATAGTTTTTTCTAAATCCTTAAACATTTTTCGTCAAAAACTAACTAATCTTATAATTTAAATTTAGTTCTTTTTCTGTATCAAAATTATCTTAAGTGTGTGTTAATAGACTTGTAAATTTCAGTAGTACTATTTTAGATAAAAATCCTAGCAATTTATTTATTATTTATTTTCACATATTAAATTTTCTTTGTAATATAATTAATTACAATGTTTTTAAATAAATTATAGTACCGTCCTACTGTTATTGTGTGCCATCAGTTTTTTTTATATATATATGTACACATGTTCAAAATGATATTATACTTGTAACTTTAAGAGTGTACTTCTTTGCTAAAGTTTTATTATAACATGATTTTGTGTTTTATTGGTTTTTCTATTTACTTTTGTGTCTAACTTGTGATCTAAATTTATTGTATTTTGTATGTTTATTTTTTGTAAGTATGTTACATGACCGTAACCTTTGCAACAAACTTTTCTTCTTCTTCTTCTAGGTCAATTCTGACTTTGCGATCTTAATTTTGGGCATTAAAAAGTGATTAAACTACTCTTTAAAAAATAAATGGTGTTTTATAGCCAAAAAATGACCTTTTTTTCAAGGTACATTTTATGCTGTTAAGAAATTTTTTTTAATAGTGCTTTAACCATTATGAATAAATATTTGTTAGATTGCCGAGAGTCTGGTAATTCTAAAAATATTTTTACTTTTTCTCTGGTCTTACCAATTTTGTACAGCAACCGCTTAAAAATGTATCAAAATTCAGTCGTGAAAAAAAATGTAAGATTTAAAAAATGGCATAATTTGATAAAAATGCCTCATAATACAATTTAGCTTGATTTTTAGGCTTTGCTTAGGCTTAGAAAGAATAAATCTGATTAAAAATAAGCTTTTAAGCTTAAATAAACTAAAATAAATTAGCTTTTTAAACAAAAACAAATTTGTTGTCCATATTTTTGGTGGTGCATGTGACTATTGAATTTATAAATTTTATGCAAATTTTTAGATTCTTCGGACTTCCAGCAATGTTAAAACAAAGTTTTTATTTTAATTTAGCAGTTATTAACAATTTTTTTCTTAACAGTAAAAATTGTTTAACCAAAATATTGTCATTTTTTGCCTATATTTTACCTCATATTATCGAAAATCGTGTTTCAATCATTTTTTAAAGTTTAAAAACGAGATCTCCAGGTCAAAATCGACCTATAAACATTTTTATTTAGTATTTGTAGTGTGGAAATCTCTAATCAAATTTTGGTACACGTTTAGTACCTGTACCCAAACAGCACCCATAAACGTGCGTCAGTTTTTTTAGATATGGCCCCAAGCAAAAGTCACTCAACGCGCAGGGTGAAAAAATTTGAAGTCTGGGCCAGGCAGCTGGCGAAGAAAACCGCTTGGAAAAACCAAACGGAGATATAGCATGTGCAGAATTGAAAAAGAGCTACGCAGAAAAATTACCTGATGCAAAAATAAAACAAAAAGAAAACTAAATTTGTAAAATTGCATTAATAAATATTTTGTGATAAAAGGTTTTTGTGCTAACCAAAAAAAGATATTGTTCTTTTTAAAACTCGCTTTTTATTTTAAATAAAAAATAAAAAAATAATAAATATACAACTAAGATTATACAATATACAATAAAGTTAAAAAATGATAAAGAAATAAATGATAAGATGATAAAAAATGTACAATTAAAAAAATAAATTTATTTTTTTAGGAAATTTGAGAAAGATGACATTAGTTTTCTACAAATATACAATTTACACCTTTAAACGTTATATTTTCTGAAAGTATAAACTTCAAGGATTATTTTAGTATCGGCTGCATGATTTAGTATTCTATAATAAGCCAGCAGTATTCGAAAAAACATGACCTGGTCAAAAAAATTTTAAAAAATTCTTCAAAAAATATCTTATAATTCAATGAATACTATGTATTTTAAGCGCCAAAAGCTATATTTTCTGAAAATATAGGTTTTTTTAAAACATTTTTTTTGTTTGCCTCATGATTGACATGTCTATAATAAGCAAGTGGTGATAAAAAATATAAAATCAAGTCAAAAAAATCAATTTATTTTTTAAGAAATTTGACAAGATGACATCAGTTTTCTATGAATATACAATTTACACCGCTAAACGTTATATTTTCTGAAAGTAAAAACTTCTGGGATTACGTTAATACCGGCTGCATGATTAGTATTTCTATAATAAGCCAGCGGTTTTCAAAAAAACATAGCTTAGTCAAAAATTTTATTATTTTCTTTATAAAAATTATTTACAAAATACCTTATAATTCAGAAAATACATGTTTTTAAGGAACAAAAGCTATATTTTCTGAAACATCATGCTTTTTTACGTATTATAACAGCCCTAAATGCCTAAAATAGTATTCCAATAGATTTTTTAATAATTAAAAAATCATAGACCAAAATTTTAATGTGCCTAAATTTTGGATTCAATTAAATTTCCAAAAACGAATATAACAAATTTTTATAAGCATTAAAACCCCAAATTGACCTCTTAAGTATGGAATTTTTAAAAAAACTTTCCAAGAATTATTTTTAGTCCTAACGCGAAACAAGCAGCATTAATCAAACCCATTTTTTATAGAGATTCTATTTCTGATTGTTCAGCTACCTTTTTTATGTTTATACACAAGTTTAAAACAACCTAAAATTAAAGACTTTTTTTGTTTTTTTTTATTTTCTTGTAACATTAAAAAAAGAATTTGTGTTTGGTGGGAAATACAGTAACCAAACTTTTTTTTACAGAATAAAAACACTGGACATAAAAAAAGCAGTATTAAGGGAGAAATTCTATTTTTAAGTTGAAGTTTTGAAGAAAGAAAAAATACTTGGGCTGAAATGTAGCAGCGCACAAAGCGATTGAGAAAAAACAGCGGTGAGAGGCGATTGACGTCGCTAATAAAATGTTCATTTACAATATTTAAGAAAAAATTTTCCAGGTTTATTGTTTGCACGATGATGCTATTTTTCCTCTTTCACAACACATTATCATGTTCCAAACATTTTTTTAGGATAAACGACTATAAATTTATATAATAAATTATGTTTTAACTTAAATAAAAATAACAAAAATAATTATTTATGGATTTTTAAATACACTTTCAAACGTTAGGGATCTTTTGTCCATGCTTTCAGCTTGGTATGGTACACAAAAAAAATTAACGCACGTTTGAACAAAGAAAAACCCAGATTTTATTATTTTTTAAATTAAAACCAACATTTTATAATTGTCAAATGTTTTGTGGAATGCTAGAAGCATTATATTAATTTGTTTAGTCTTTAAATTAATGTATTAAATTAAAAATTAAATATTTCTTGAGATATTAACATTCACAGTGCAACAGTTAAGGTGTGCGTTTTACCCAATTTTGGATTTGTCTGTCTGCCCAGTTGGTGTGGGTTTTACTCCTTCCCTTAGTAGTAAGTATTATTATGTGCATGCAACCCAGTTGAGTTACACTACATGATTACACACAAAAACAACAAACAGCACATATTATCACAGAGAAAACCTGGCTGCTTTACTTGAAAAAATAACCGTTAAGGCTTTAGATATAAAGCTTTTTAAGGCTTTAGATATACTTACAGCCGTATTCATAAACCGGCAAGACCTTGCAGGGCGTGTGGCGTGTCATGTACATCTTTTTGACAATAGACTGAGTGGTTTTTGACCTTTTCTTTTAAAACACTAAACAAATATACCGCCGTCATGTAAGCATAGGTGTTTTTAGTCAGGTCCGCTGGAGGGATCCACCCTCAGGTAGAAGGCCAACATTTTTTAGGGGCGGGGGCAACTCAGGGGGGTCCAGACCGGACCCCCCTGACGTTTTAGGGGGGAGGTCATTGTTTTTAGCCCAACTCCTTTTTTATTCTGGCGGTCTGAGCAGGTTTAGGAATATGGCAGCAGCTTCCTTAGGTTTTTGCCAGGTCTTCTCTTCTCAGCGCCATGGGTTTAGCTGTGCAGCTGAACAGATGTTTGGTGTCATAGGGGCCCTTCAAACAGTGTGGGCACAAGTCTGGAATGTTGCTGTCAATCCTGTGTTAGTAAGAGTTCAGGAGTCTGCAGTATCCAAGCCTCAGCTGCGATAACGTTTTTCTGCTGGATCTCAGTAGTTCTTTTTCAAAACTGTTTATCTCTGGTGGGCGACGTCCTAGGACTAGATTTGGAGCATATGCAGCGATCGCTGAGGTTACAATCTGTCTGTGTACAACAGATTTTGCCTTTTTGAGTTTTTTATTATTGGGAGCGCCAACAATTAAGTTCTCAACTAAAACTCTATAGGTGTTGAGGAGGTCTTGTTTCATGTTTCTAGGAGCTGCTTCTGCTTGAAGATGTTTATGTTTAGGATGGTTAGGGTTGAAACAATTTATCAGGTATTGTTTTGATATCATTGTCACATGTTCCTTTGTCTTCAGAATCTTGGTTTCTTGGTGGAGATGGTCTATTGAAGACATTTTATGGCAACCTGTGACAATTCTTATTGTGACATTTTATGGCAACGTGTTTTGTTCTCTACCACTTGGAGTTTCTGCCAACTGGATTTGCTGATGGTAGGGTCCCAAATAGGAGCGATCTGTTCTCCATGATGATCAACAATGGTGGAATCCCATAATGCGCCATGGGCATATTGAAGTCACTGAGGATTAAAGAGTCAGTGTTGTTGTGGAGCAAAGGCATAAGAGATGGCTGATATGTAGATGCGTAGCTACTGCCTGGGGGCAAGCAGACATAGGCGAGCTCCAATTTGGAACTGTCCATGCCTATGCAGATCTTCTGTATCTCCATGTGCTTATCCCGGTTGTCAACATGAGGCTCCATGAACTGGATGCTGTGGTGGACTAGGAATGCGATTTTTCCACCTTTGTTCTCCTCTCGGTCTTTCCTCAAGAGTGTGTACCCAAGTGTTATTGGGGTTCTGGATCTCTTGGCATAGATGAACAAGGTCAAAAAGCTAAGGGGGTGTTTACTCTGGGTAAATGACATTTCAAAATCTAGGAGGGGGTCCTAGGGGGGTCGAACCACCCTAGCTTTCTAGGGGAGGAGTCAATCTGGGGTGGAAGATTTTGAAATCAAGAGGGGGGTCAGGTATGGTCTAATTTCCGAAGCAAAATACTTTTAAACCATTAAAAGTTTAATAATAGTTTTTTTATAAGATAATACCACATTTTATTTAATAAAAAGCGATATTGAGGAATAAAAAGAGTGTAAAAACATGAATTTGTGTTAAAAATTCACGTTTTTGGAAGAAAATTTAGTATAAAAAAGTACTTAAAATTTTGTTAAGAGGGAAGGGGGTCAATTTTCAAAATCTAGAGGGGGCAGGGGTAAAAAATTCAAAAATTTGGGGAGAGGAGGGGGCCCCTGGGTTTTTTCTAATGGGGGCCCAACATTTTGAGGCTAGAGAGGTAGACCCCACCCTAGCCCCCCTTGTTCATCTATGTTTCTGGTTAACTTGGTTTCCTGCAGCAAAGCAATCTTAATGTCATGGGACAGCATGAAATTCAGGATTTCTTGGATCTTGTTGCTTATCCCATTGCAGTTAAGCTGTGGGATGTTTAGATTGGGTGCAGCAGGCGAGACCAGGAGCCATGGACCAAGCAGACTTGGGATGCCTGTAGATGTTGCAGACGTTGTAGGAGTGTTGGGCGGTTTGCAGGACAAACAAACATAATTGCTTCTTCATTCTGTTGTCACTTTAATTCCACTGCAGTTCTTTCCAGAGTTGCTGAAATGACACCACCTGTTGCAGATGGAACACAAAACAGAGGCACAGTTCCGATTATTGTTAGAGTTACACACCAAGCAAGCCCAGGGACCGGGGTTTGGGTGTATTCCCAAGGCCAGCAGTAACAAACAGATCAGCAAAGCCGGCATTGGCTGATCCCAGTCCAAAAACATGGCGAGTCAGAATGATGGAGAGTTGGGAGAAGGGGTATTTGTCCTTTGCAACATTGATTCCTCTGGAAGTTCCATCTTTGTCACTTCCACCACAAGTAGGTGACGGGTGTAAGAGAAGAGTTTAGAGGGGGGGTCGAGCCCGGGTGCGAGATTTCAAATTTATGAAGGGGGAGGGATGTCAGGAGGGGGGTCCAATTTTTAACAAAGATTTTTTAAATCAATAATTTAAGTGTTTTTAGGTCTAATATTGAATTTTATATACTAAAACAGCCTATTTAGGCCTAAAAAGTATAAAAAACTGTGTTTTTGATAGTAAATAAAAAATATACTTCTAAATTGGTCAAGAGGGAGAGGTGGTCAGCCTCGCTAGTGGGGGGGGGGCGGATCAGGCCGGACCGCTATCCAGCTGAGGAAGAGGGGGTCCCTTGAATTTTTTCCAGGTTTCCAAAAGTTTGGCTCTAGGGGACAGTGGATGCCGTGGATCCCTCTGTCTCCCCCGCCCCAAAAAACACATATGCATGTAAGCGCTGTCATTTTTCGTGAACCAAATGAAATAATTAAAGAAAATTTACCATGGTCAAGTTAGCAGGTTTCGCTCTTGGTTCCCGCTTGGTTTCACATTATAATGCGGTTTTTATTTAAGCGAAAATTTTATTAGTTATTTATAAAAAAAGCTGAGAACTATGAAAATATCGATTTTCTAATTAGTTTCAATAATATAGTATATTAAAATTTGATTTGCATACCTTAATTTTAAATTAAAAAAACTTTAAGGTTTTCTGTAGGCTTTCCTGTTGGCTTTTACTCGCCTATTTTCTGACGTTCTTTCCTTGTTACTGGATGGTTTTTGTAATTCACCCTCTTTAGATTTTTTTATTAAAAGTACAAAGAGGTGCGCATAGGTGGGCAGTCTCCTGGATTTTTAAGGGGAGGGGTATACCCGACCTCCGAAATTTGGGGGGGGGTGTCCCAAAAATTTTTTGGAATATATCTCAAAAACCCCATTTTAGCATTTTTAGTATGTTAACCCCCCAAATTTTGGGAGGGGGGAGGGGTGACCGACCAGGGTTTCCCAAATTTTAGTCGGGCAGACCTGTGCACGGTCTGGAAATACCCCTCCCCGTTTTATTGGAGGATTTGCCCCCCCCCCCCGTTTTATTGCCCCCCCCCCCCGCCAAAAAATGAAAAAGTACCCTAAAATTATGACGCCATTTTTGACCTATGATGACGCCATCATCGCGAATTTTTTGCAGTTTTTAGCCTATTTCAATGTATTTTAAGCCATTTTAGACCTATTTTTACCTTATTTTTGCTTTTTTGTCCCTTTTTTCTCTTTTTTTTTCTTTCCCCCCTGCTTGCCCCCCGTTTTATTGCCCCCTCCCCGTTTCAAAAAAGTTGCCCCTTTTCCTTTTTCCTGCCCATTTTTTGACGCTTTTTCCTTGTTTCCAGCTGGCTTTTGTACCTCGCACGCTCCTTTTACACTTCTTATAAATGTACCTTACATTATAAAAACAATATAGCGGCAGAAAATGGGCGAGTGAAAACTAACCAGGAAGCCAGTGGAAGGCCAGCGCGAAAGCTCTCAGAAGTTTTTTTAATTTAACATTAAAATATAGTATTTAAATTAAAATTAAATTTTACTTTTTAACATTGAAATTAAAACTAAAATATTTACTTTAACATTGAAAATTTATTTTAAGAAATAAACTTTAACGTTCTAAAAATGAAATATATTACAGTAAACTTAGAATTACAAACCATTTTTTATTTATTTAGAAAATAGGTCGATTACAAAATGGCTATGCTTACAGATCATGACAAGCGTAAGCAAATCAGTGTTCGAGGAATAGCTCAGGTAAATTATATAAAATTGCAATTATAGGTGTTTTCATAGAAGACCGGGTGGGTTAAGACACAATTTTTGGAATTTGCTCACAGAAATAGAGTTAGGAAGCAGACCTGTGCACGGTCTGAAAATGCCCCCCCCCGTTTTATTGGAGGATTTGCCCCCCCCGTTTTATGGCCCCCCCCCCCCCGCCAAAAAATGAAAAAGTACCCTAAAAATATGACGCCATTTTTGACCTATGATGACGCCATCATCGCGAATTTTTTGCAGCTTTTAGCCTATTTCAATGTATTTTAAGCCATTTTAGACCTATTTTTACCTTATTTCCGCTTTTTTTGTCCCTTTTTTCCCTTTTCCCTTCTTTTTTTCTCTTTTTTTCTTCTTTTTTTCTCTTTTTTTTTTCTTTCCCCTCTGCTTGCCCCCCCCCCGTTTTATTCGCCCCCCCCCGTTTCAAAAAAGTCGCCCCCCCCCCGTGCCCGCCCATTTTGGAATTGCCCTCCCCCCCCCCGTTTTAACCCCGGGGGGGGCAGTGCACAGGTCTGTAGGAAGGGAGGGGAGGGCATTAGCATAGGGGCATCGGAGAGTGGGAAAACGACGAAATGGGTAACTTTAACTTACTTTGGGGATAGGAAATCGGTCCCTACCCACCACCTATAGGTGGACAGCTTTCTGCATTTTATGCGGTACACCCGACCACATACATGGGCAAGTTGGTCCGGAATGGGGGGGGGGATTAAATTCCAAATTAGGGGGGGGGTTAAATAAATCCGATAAACGTAAGATACCCATATCGTTTTTTTTCTGGAGTGCATTTTACCCATATAGTTTTTCGTTTTTGAAGGAAAAATAGATAAAAAACGCTAATTTTAGGTCAAAAAACCCTTTTTATTGCATTTTTGAGGGGAGGTTAACCTTTTCTCCTCCCCCACTTCTGAGTTGGAGGGGGTTAAACCCCTTTTCTCAGAATTTGGGGAGGGGTTAACCCCCCCACCCCCCCATGCCCATGTATGCCCGACCCCCGAAATTTAAGGGAAATGTGTCACAATATATTTTAGGGTATATCTCAAATACCCATCTTTAGCGTTTTTAGTACTGGGCTGAGACTTCCCAAAATTTAGAGAGTATTCGGGGTACCCCTAAATTTTAGAGGGGTGTCGGCAGTAATCAAGATTTTGTTTTATTTTGTGGGGGGGGGGGTGCATACATGAGCATGGACCAACAAGCTAGGGGAGTAGATACCCCGGGTAAATGACTCTTTAAAAGCAAGGAGAGTGGGTCCAGGGGGGTCCGTTCCGTACCCCCTCTAGCTTTCTAGGGGAGGGGTCGACCCGGGGTAGACCAATTTGAAATCCAGAGGGGGTCAGGAAGGGATCTGTTTTCCAAACAAGGTCACATTAAATCATTTGTTTATGTTTTTTTAGCAAGACTATTTATGTATAAACAGAAGTACAAAAGTACTGTTTTTTACTACAAAACCGTGTTTGTGACAGTAAATTTGACCTAAATTCATACCCAAAATTTGGCTAAGAAGGGAGGGGAAGGGGGTCGATTTAGAATTCCAGAGAAGGGTAGGGTGTCAAAATTTAAAAATTTTGGGGAAAAGGGCTCCCCTAGATTTTTTTCTAGGAAGGGAGTCCGAAATTTCGAGGCTGGGGGGGGGTGGACGTGGAACCTACCCTACCCCCCTATGCTCATGTATGAGGGTGGTATAACCCTTCCCCCAACCCCCCTCTGCCCACCTATGTTACAACCCCGTTTCTCATTCACCTATGAACATGGACATATTATAACAAGAACATCACAAAAAATTTCCGGCCGTACATTAAATTTTAGAACAAAATTTTGTCAGAAAAGTCGTACATGAGCAGTGTCTTTTTTTGTTGTGCAAAAATAATCGCAGTGCGAAGAAAGAAGCATTGAATGTAAAAAAGTCGCACAATTTTACTGAAAGAAAGCTAACACTGTTAAAAATCGCAGCGCGGGAAAACTAGCAAAAAATGATGGATTTTTGCAAGAAAACTCGCACAAAAGTTTTCAAGTTCGACTTTTCTAGCAAAATTTGGGTCAAAGATTCAGTGTACAGTTGTATATTCTCTTTCTTGTGTTATATATTCTTGATAATAATAACAATAACATCTTGCAAAAATTTACAGAATAATTACCAGCGTGTAAACCCAGACTTTAACTTAACGCCGAATTAGGGAGGAACACCCTTAGTTAAGTTACCACCTACTTTAAGTGCCACATAATTAAAGCTGGTAGGTACGTAATTAATTAGTCAAAATTATTGCGATATAATACATTTATATAAGATACTAAATCAATTTAGGTTGAAAATGTGGCGAATATTAAGAAAACCTTCAATAGGCATTTGCATTTCTCGCTGATCAAAGACAGGAATGTGGCGACCCCGCGGGATTATTACTTCGCCCTGGCTCACACAGTGCGGGACCACCTCGTTTCCAGGTGGATCAGAACGCAGCAATACTATTACGAAAAAGATCCCAAGGTTTTTTTAATTTAAAGATCCCAAGGTCCCATTAATTTTTTGTGAAGTAAGACAAGACAACTGAGTGAATTCGGCCACTGACTGTTATTTTTGCCATGCGCAAAGTTTTAACATGAAATGCCTATGGCTAGATAGATCGTAACAATGTCATATATATCTAGACATACGCAGTTCATTTCATAATTTTCTTTGCGCATGATGGTAAAAAATAACTGCCGGGGGGGGGGGGGGGGGGGGGGGCGGCGGGCCGCGTGGTGGGTTGGCGGGGGTGGGGTGGGTTTTTTTTGGGTTGCGCGCGGTGTCTCTTTTTTTTTGTGTTGTGTGTTTTTTTTCGCTTTCTGTTGTTCTGCGGGTGTTTTTTTTTTTTTTTTTTTGGTGTTCTTTCTTTTGCCCTTTCGTTGGCTTGTTTGGTTGAAATTAAGGCTGGATGATTTTTAAGTCATTTACCCTATATTTCTTGCAAAGTTAAGGTTAAGTTATATTAAGGTCAATAGTTTTGGCGCTGGTTTGCACAAAATTTAATATCATAATTATATTAAAAAAAAACCATTTGCAGTCATTTTTTACCAAAAAAGTTGATAGTATATCTATGGTAAAAAATACACCAGTTTGATTATTTAACAATCAAATTGCAGTAACTTTGTAGTTTTTATGCATCTGATATTAAGAAATCCTATAATCTTATAGTTATTTTTGTTTAAAATAGGCGATTTTTTACGTCAAATATTTTAACGTTGATCTGATCATAGATCGTTTGGGCAATTTAGTCTGATCTGGGGGCATAATCAAATCACGGTCAAAATATGTTGATAATCTCCGAAAAGCATCATTTTATTAGCGTCACAAATAATTGGGGGCGTATGGCTTTTTTATAGCGAAAGATAAAAACTTACTAATGAAAGGGCGGGTTGAATTAAAAATTTCAAAGAATAAAGTGTTATTTTGTCAAATTTTTATCTTCACATTAGGGCGACTTTATGTGGAGTGTGGTTTTAAAACTCTGATTTAGAGAGGAGGATAGGTATTAAAATTAAAAGAACGCGTTCTTATCGCATCGAAAACAAGTTAGCAAGTTCAGACCTGTGCACTGCCCCCCCCCCCCCCGGGGTTTTATTGGGGGGGGGGCACGGGCATAGGTGAGAAAGGGGGGGGAGGCAGTGTGGGGTCCACCCCCCTAGCCTCGAAATTTTGGGACCCCCCCCCCCTAGACGAAAATCTAGGGGGCCCCTCCCCCTAAGTTTCCGAATTTTTTACCCCTGACCCCCCTCTAAATTTTGAAATCTGACCCGCCCCCTACCCCCTCGGGAAAATTTTAGGTACCTTTTTTATACAAAATTTTCTTCCAAAAATGTGAATTTTCATCACATATTCATGCTTTTACACCTTTTTTGTACATGCATATGACTTTTTATTCAATAAAATGTAGTATTATCCTATAAAAAGAACAATTATTAAAGTTATTATGGTTTAAAACTGTTTTGCTTTGGACACCGGACCCCACCTGACCCCCCTCTAGATTTCAAAATTTCGCACCCCGGGTCGACCCCCCCAAAAAACTTAGGGGGGGAGGGGTCCGGACCCCCCTGGGACCCCTCCCCTAGAATTCAAAATTCGATTTACCCCCGGGTAACCACCCCCCTAGCTTCCCCGACCGTTCTCACTTATAAGCACGGGGGTGCAACTTTTTTGAAACGGGGGGGGGGCAAGCGAGGGGAAAGAAAAAAAAGAGAAAAAACGAGAAAAAAGGACAAAAAAAAGAGAAAAGAAGGTAAAAATAGATCTAAAATGGCTTAAAATAGATTGAAATAGGCTAAAAACTGCAAAAATTCGCGATGATGGCGTCATTACAGGTGAAAAATGGCGTCATATTTTTAGGGTACTTTTTCATTTTTTGGCGGGGGAAAGAGGGGGGGAATCCTCCAATAAAGCGAGGGGGGAATTTCCAGACCGTGCACAAGTCTGTAAATTTGTCTGTTGTAGTAACGCTGTCTTGTTGGGCTTTATCAAAAAAAAATTAACAAAAAGCGAAACAACAGGCTTGTGCACGCCCTGGAAATGCCCCCACGTTTTATTGGAGGATTTCCCCCGTTTTATTGCAATCCTCCGCCCAAAAATGAAAAAGTACCCTAAAATTATAGCGCCATTTTTGACCTATTATTACACCATAATTGCGAAATTTTTGCAGTTTTTAGCCTATTTAAATGCATTTTAAGTCATTTTAGACCCATTCTTACCTTATTTTGGCCTTTTTGTCCCTTTCCCTTCTTTTTTTCTTTATTTTTCTTTCTCCCTGCTTGCCCCCCGTTTTATTGCCCCCTCCCTTTCAAAAAAGTTGCCCCCGTGCGCTACATGGCAAGTTGGTCGGAGTGGGGGGGGGGTAACTAAATGGGGGGGGGGTTAAATCCGAGAAACGCAAAATACCCATATCGTTTGTTTTGTCTGGAGTGCATTTACCCATATCGTTTTTCGATTTTGAGAAAAAATAGGTTAAAAACACTAAATTTAGGTCAAAAAGCCCTTTTTATTGCATTTTTGAGCTTTTTATTGCTTAAAACATTCATTTTGACCTCAAAACTTAAGTTTGGAGGCAGTTAGAAGTCATTTTAAAGACATTTTTTTTCTTCATTTTTCCAAAATTGGGGGGGGGGGGGGGGGGGGGGGTTAACTTGGGTCTGGGGGGGGCCCTAGTTGGGGGAGAGGGTTACCCCCCCCCCCCCAACCCCCCTCCGGGCCCCCCCCCCCGTTTTAGAATTGCCCCCTCCCAATAAAACCCACCGGGGGCAGTGTACAGGTCTGGAAACAATATACATATTTATATAGTACCACAAAAGTTAATAATTTTAGCGTGTTTATTATCTCTCGTTGGAATTCTACATGGGTCGTGCGCTAACAAACACTATGCTGAATTTGGGAATCCAAGCAACTTGTGATGAAGCTCTGTATCAGGTATTTTCTAAATTTATTTCTAAAATTTATTAAAGGTGCAGGTGTGGTGCGCTATGAAACTAATTTATTGTTGTTGACGACGTATCAATTTGAATAAATGTCACTTTGTCCCTCAAAATCCTGTATTTTCGTAATGATGACCTTTTGAAAATGGTCAGAAAAATTTGTTTTGGGTAATATAACTTAAATATTTTCTTGTACAACTCGCAAAATTTTAGTTTTAAAGGTAAGAATAAGAACAAGAACAACTACAGTACTTTTTTCTCTGAAACTATAAAATCTCAAAAAAATTTTTTACCAAAACTAACTAAAAACTTATGAATATTAACCTAAAATACATTTTCATTCTTTTTTGTATTATTTATAACAAAATTTTACTTATCGGAGGCGGTAAATAAATCGTTTTTTACAAAATTGTGTAAAAGCTGATTTTTGTCATTTTTAAAATTATATCTTTTGAATTGTTTAAGATATTTAAAAAAAAGTTGCAAGGGTTTAGATATGGCAAAGATTTTCATGAAAATCATTAATAACTCACTCCCGCAAGTTAAAAGATTCAACGAAATTTGCATGTTTTTTTGAAGGGGGTGGGGATTGCATACTTGGGCAAGTTGGTGCAGATTAGGGGAGGGGGTTAAAATCGCAGTAACGCATTTTACCCGTATTGTTTTTTTTTTGGGGTGCAAGTTTAGAGGTGGTACCTAGAAGTCATTTTGAAGACTTTTTTTCTCGTTTTTTTTTTCAAAATTGGGGGGGAGTAGGGGCGTAGCCAGGATTTTGGAAAGGGGAGAAGGTTGCACGCCATACAAATTTTTCGAAAGGAAGGGGGTTCTGGTGGTTGTACTACAAATTTTCAAAATACCGTTAAAACAGACATATTTTTGGTTTTAATTTACAGTGTTTTTGAAGTAAAACTCGAAAACTTTTAGGTGTAAAAAGTATAAAATTAAAAATGGGGCGACAGTACAAAAAGATTTTAAAAAATTGTCATTCATATTCATCAATTAAAATTTTCAAGAAATTATATAAACGTCGAGCGCTGAGCGGAGCGAAGCGCAAGAAAATTTTTAAAAAAATTTTGCCCACGAACTCCCAAATTTTTGCTTCCACCGGCTTAAAGGAGAGGATTGCCCCTCCTACAACTTTCCTGGCCCTGGCTACGCCCTTGGGGGTTAACCTCCCCCAATTTCTGATTGGAAAGAGGAGGGGGGGTTACCCACCTTAAAAGTTGGAGGGAGGTTCAACCCACATGCCCATGTATGGGGAAATTAACTTGGCTCCAGTAAATATACTTAAATCACCCCAGATTTTTTTCGTACGGGTTTATAAATTTTGAGAGACTCATTCTGCCTCCTCCTTCTCTATTAATCATCTATACTTAAACAATAGTTTAAATTCTTTTGACGTCATTAATTAGTTTTGTAAAATTGTAAAATATTTTCAACTGTGATTTAACTTTTGAGTATTTTAAAAGTTTCTGCGCCGAATTACTGGGATTTAAAAAACTGACCAGACTTTTCGCTTGTTTTTTTACGAAAAAGCTTATTTAGTCTTAGCAAACCTTACGTTCAACTTTTTGTATTTATATAGCACTTATAACTACACATTCGAACTTTATGCGAAATGTTTGCAAACTTAAGAGAAATTATAAAACGTTTGTTTATTAACTTTCTGTAGAATACTAAACTGCTTAAATCTTACTACTAAATTTTAAAAAAATTAAACTTCTTTTTTACTACGCTTCGCTCGCGCCGTTATAAAATTTTTGGTTTGCTGTGCTTTTAATCAATAAACACAAAGCCGTGTAAAAGCCACTTAACGTGTACATTACACTCTGACAGACTTTGTTAAGTTTTCGGTTTAAAAAGATAGCACCACGTCTGTTGGTTTTTGCGAGCAAAATTGTCTGGGACGATTGGTGTTTCTGCTTCAGCTGCTAAATGCTATTTTGATGAGAGGCGCTGGCTACTTATTAATATTAAACTCACTTGGGGGATTGATTATATTGTGTGTTATGTGTAGTACATTTTAAAAATAATTTTTGGTTTAAATAACAGAGTCACAACACTTACTGACACTGTTTGTTAAAAAAGTTTGTGTAGAAAGTATAAATCGATTTGTATGTTTGCACAAACCGAACTTGCAGAATATAAAAATTCATTCAGACCTGTGCACTGCCCCCCCCGGGGGGTTTAAACGGGGGGGGGCAATTCCAAAACGGGGGGCAACTTTTTTGAAACGGGGGGCAAGCAGGGGGGAAATAAAAAAAAAAAGGAAAAAAAGAAGGGAAAAGAAAAAAGGACAAAAAAGGCGAAAATAAGGTAAAAATAGGTCTAAAATGGCTTAAAATACATTGAAATAGGCTAAAAACTGCAAAAAAATTGCGATGATGGCTTCATCATAGGTCAAAAATGGCGTCATAATTTTAGGGTACTCTTTCATTTTTTGGCCGGGGGGGGGGCAATAAAACGGGGAGGGGGGCAAATCCTCCAATAAAACGGGGGGAGGGGCATTTTCAGACCGTGCACAGGTCTGTGCATGTGCATTGTATGCAAAATAGCAAATAATAACGAAATTACGGTGTTGACCGTAAAAATTGATCGACCTCAACCAGTAATATGTATACAACAAAATGATACCATATTGGATTGGTTTAAATTCTTGTGTATACCTTTAAAAAATAATCACAAAAATTTATAAAATCTTAAGAAATAACATCATTAAAGCTGTTTAAGCTCCTAAACAGTTGCTTGCGTTTTTTCTTCCTTAAAATTTCGATAAGATTTAAAAAAGCAAAAAATACTGTATAAGCAGGGGGATTTAAAAGTGGGTTATACTCCTCCCTTCAAAAAAATCCAAAACTGCCATCACCATCCTGCCTGAAATGGCAAATGGGGTATATAATTGAAAAATAGGATACGATACCCACGAAGCTACCTATGTGCGTCTAAGATCTAATACGCTACATGTTTAGTCAATTTTGAGGTGAGTTATTTTTATTTGCTTAAAAGTTTTTCTCGGTTGCAGATCTGTGCACTGCTCTCCCGGGAGTTTATTCTCTAGACCCCCTGGCTTTTTAGGGGGAGGGGGGTCGACCCGGAGTGCGAGATTTTATATTTAGGAAAGGAAAGGTCCGTCCGGGGGGGGGTCCGATTTTTTAACAGTTTTTTTAAATCAGTAATTTAAGTATTTTTAGGTCTAAAACAGCCTATTTAGGCCTAAAAAGTATATTTAAACACTTTTTTAAATTAAAAAACGTGTTTTTGACAGTAAATAAAAAAGTTATGCTTAATTGGTTGGGAGGGCGGGAGGGTCGGCTTCGTTGGGAGAGAAGGGGGTGAGACCGGACTACTCTCGAGCTTTGGGTGGGAGGGAAGGCCCCATAGATGAACACGGTCAAAAAGCTAGGGGGGTGTTTACCCCTGGTAAATGACTTTTCAAAATTTAGAAGGGGGTTCCTAGGGGGGTCGAACCCCCCTAGCTTTTTAGGGGGGGTCGACCCGGGGTGCAAAATTTTGAAATCTAGAGGGGGGTCAGGTGGGGTCCGGTGTTTAAAGCAAAACAGTTTTAAACCATAATAACTTAAATAATAGTTCTTTTTATAGGATAATACTACATTTTATTGAATAAAAAGCGATATTTAGGTATAAGAAGGGTGTAAAAACATGAATTTGTATTAAAAATTGACGTTTTTGCAAGAAAATTTAGTATAAAAAAAGTACTTAAAATTTTTTCAAGAGGGGAGGGGGGGTCAGATTTCAAAATCTAGAGGGGGGTCAGGGGTGAAAAATTCGAAAATTTGGGGGTGCCCCCAAAATTTCGAGGCTAGGGGAGGTGGACCCCACCCTACCCCCCCTTGTTCATCTATGGAAGGCCCCTGTGTTTTTAAGGAGGGGGTTTGAAATTTTGGTTTTAGAAGAGGTGGGCCCCTCTGTCCCCAAAAAACAACTATGGCTATTACACTCAAAGAAAGCGGCTACTCTACTTTCTACTTTAATTTGATACCTTGATCGATACGATTGGTGCAATATTCGTCGAAATATTGCGTTTCCCGTACAGAAAACCGCAATTTTTTGTTAAAAACACCAAACAACGGCAGTAATTCTGTGAAGAGCTTGCCCAACCTTTCTTTCCTTCACTTCGTGTTTTTAGCGAAAAAGAGGGTTTTTTGTACGAAAAGCATAAGCATAATATCTCGACAAATACTGCACCAATCTTAACGATCAAGGTACCAAATTAAAGTAAAAAGTAGCCGCTTTTTTAAATACATAATTTGTAACGTAAATCGTTATACCCATTGAGCCCTCTGTTACGTACAGATTTTGTCAAAAAACGCCATTTTTGGGGGTTCATAACCCCTGGACCACTGGAGATATTTTGTTGAAAACATTTTTTTGGGCTATTGGGGGCAGGGGTAAGGTTTGTACAAAAAATTATCAAAATCGAAGACAAAAAGTTTAACTCCGCAGCGCAGCTTTAAATGAATGTTTAGTTGGGTTTGGATATCGAGGAACTGCAAGAGATCGAAGAGGACGCTGGTCTCGGGAACGGTGGACTTGGACGACTGGCGGCCTGCTTCCTGGACAGCATGGCGAGTCTTGGAATCGCGGCATACGGCTACGGACTCCGATATGAGTACGGTATATTCAAGCAAGTCATCAGGAACGGATGGCAGGTTGGTGTTATTGTTTAGGGTTTTAGCTTTAGCGTAACTGACTTAAATGCGGCTAGGTCTTAATTTCGGCCACCGGCTGCCAATTTTGCCCCGCGTAAAATTATGAAATGAACTGCGTATGACTGGATAGATCGCCATGTCATCTATCTAGTCATAAACGGTTTATTTTATTTTATAGCTATGCGCATAACAAAAATAACAGCAGGTGGCCGAAATTAAGGCTGCTCAAATTTAAATCAGTTACCCTACTTGTAATAGGAAAGATAAACATACATTAACATCACGTATGCGTGATGCGTGACGTATATACATGCATCACCCCTTGACTATGATCCACCTTGAAGTTTTGTAATTGATAAACCATAAGAGCGAAAGATAAAATACAAAAACCTAATGAAGGTTACAAAAATTAGTTTGCACATTATCGCAAAATTTTATTAATTTTTTTGAGCTTGATACAAATTAAGTAGTATAGATGTCCATGGTCCATCCCAATTAAACGATATTAGAATTATTAACTTGGATTAATTTTGTTTTGATAAAAAAAGCCATTAATAATCATTTATTTTTAATAAAATGCATATTTTATTAAATAAGTTATTTATTTTGTTATTTGCGCCCCCCCCCTCCCCCCCCCATTGTTAAAGGTGGAAGAACACGGCGAATGTTGCAGAGCCACAATTATTTTAAGATTTTAGACCTATTTACCTTATTTCCGCTTTTTTGTCTTTTTTCCCTTTCCCCTTTTTTTCTTTTTCTCTCGTTTCCTCCCTGCTTGCCCCCCCGTTTGATTGCCCCCCCCCCCGTTTCAAAAAGTTGCCCCCCCCGTGCCCCCCCCCCGTTATGGTAATGCCCCCCGTTACCCGGGGGGGGCAGTGCAAGGTCTGTTTTATAAACAAGCTGGTTTATTGTTATTACGGTGCGCTGTAAAAGGGGAAGCCCCAACGGCCGCGGTAACCCGTGGGAGAAAGCCCGACCCGAGTACATGCTCCCGGTCAACTTTTTCGGACGGGTGGAAAAGGATGCAAACGGAAAATCTGTCTGGAAAGACACCCAGGTAAGTTTAATTTTTTTTTAACATCTTACTAATTTAACTTTTCAGACCTTGTTAGATTGACTATCATCTCACATTAACATCTGTCTGAAACATGCATGGACAAGTTGGTCCGGAGTGGGAGGGAAGGTTAAACCCCAAATTCGGAGGGGGGGGGGGTTAAAATCCGAGTAACGCAAAATACCCATATCTTTTTTTTTTTGGAGTGCATTTTACCCATATCGTTTTATAGGTTTAATAGGTAAAAAAACCTTAATTTGTGGTCAAAAAGCTTTTTTTATTGCATTTTTGGGCTTTTTACTGTTTAGAACATTCATTTTGACCTCTTTTACCCACCAGCTACCGCACCCAGTACACAACACCCATCAATTTGTCTAAAACATTTTATAAAATGCAATGCAATACAATAAAACATTTTAACAACGAAATTCTCACTTTCTTTCTGGAAAATCTCCTGTTCGTATCGGCTGTAGCCGGCCTGCTGGACTGTGCGCGCTTTGATTGGATCCGGCTGAGTTTTGATTTGGTTTTCGGAGTTCTGATTGGCTCCGCCTCCCGCTAGGCCCTCCTCTTTCGACTTCAGAAACTGCATGATTGGAAAGACTGTTTTGGCGAAATTCTAAAATAAAAATTTTCACGATTTCAATGTGGTGTGTTTTTGCTGATTTTTAAACAAACGATTAGGAATTGCGTCTTCTTGCGTGTTTAGTAGGTAGCTAAAAGATCTGGAAAGGAAGTATGGAAAGGTAGATTAGGATAGATTGATAATATTAATCTTCTTATATTGTAATTTGTTTAAAAATATACGATTAGCCATTCTACAAAAACTCAACACAATCATTATTTTGCCTTTAAGTGGTACCTGCCTTTTTGAACTTTATCATGAGAAAGTTCAAAATCAACCCAAACCGTGGACTGTAAACTTTATATCAAAAAATATTAATATACTAAACTCATGAAAAATCATGCTAACTAACATTTTACCCGTTATTTGAAAATAGAATACAACGCATTTAAAACTTATTTATGCTAAAAATCGCGTACAATTAAAACTATGGACTTTCAACCTTTGAGATTCACCATTAAACTCATAAACACCAAAAACCGTGGACCACAAACTAACTAGCTGTTTACTGGATTGTTTTCACTCGTTCCTGTCCTGACTTGTCTTAGCGACTGCGTTTTGTTTGCATAATCTGCTTAGGGGAGATAATTTCATTCAGGGCAATACAACAGCAACAACTAGCCGTTCTTCAGTCTCTCCCTACCCTTTAAATCCCGGTCCAGGACCGCCAAGTTAAGAAACAGCACAAACGTTATCATGATGAAACTCATGTGAACACCCCAAACCGTAAATGTTCACTTTCACTCACTGGCAAGCCAATTTTTTACCTTTGTCGGGGCCTTCATACAGATTGTTCTCTTTATCCACAATCGCAGCTCACCCTTTAAAACCCTGTCCAGGGCAGCCAAGTCCAGAGATATCAATAGTTATGAGGATAAAACTTATGAACACCCCCCATACCGTGAACTGTTAACTAGTCGTTTACCTTTGTGTTTGCGTCTTTTTCCAGGCGGTCTTTGTTTCCATACTCGCTTCGCTGCACGTCAAAGATTATGAACAACCAGGATATTTTAAAATTATTAGGATAAAACTCATGAACAACTCAAACATTTACTGTAAACTTTTTAAATTTAAAAGCTATGACGCCATAAAACTCATAAACATCCCAAAACTGGACTGTTTACTGACTAGTCTTTTACCTTCCTTGGGGCCTTCATACAAGCCAGACCTGTGCACGGTCTGAAAATGCCCCCCCCCGTTTTATTGGAGGATTTGCCCCCCCCCCCCCGCCAAAAAATGAAAAAGTACCCTAAAAATATGACGCCATTTTTGACCTATGATGACGCCATCATCGCGAATTTTTTGCAGTTTTTAGCCTATTTCAATGTATTTTAAGCCATTTTAGACCTATTTTTACCTTATTTTCGCTTTTTTTTGTCCCTTTTTCCCTTCTTTTTTTCTCCTTTTTTTCTCTTTTTTTTCTTTCCCTCTGCTTGCCCCCCCCCGTTTTATTGCCCCCCCGTTTCAAAAAAGTTGCCCCCCGTGCCCCCCCCATTTGGAATTGCCCCCCCGTTTTAACCCCGGGGGGGCAGTGCACATGTCTGTACAAGCCGTTCTTGTTCTCCACATTCTCTATCGCTCATTCACTTTAAATCCCGCTCCATGGGCGCCAAGTCAAGAAAAAAATCAAAAGTTATCATGATTAAACTCATGAACACCCCAAACTCTGAACTGTAAATCTACTAGTCGTTTACCTTCGCCGGGGCCTCTATACAGGCCGTTCTGGTCCTCCAAAGTCGCTCCCGACCTTTTAACTCCCGCTTCAGGGCAGCCAAGTCCAGAAACGTTAAAAGTTATCAAAATAAAACTCATGAACATTCCAAACCCTGGACTGTTTATTAACTGGTCCTTTATCTTCGTCGGGGCCTCCATGGAAGCGGTTTTTGTTTTCCACAGTCCCTTCTGATTTGACCTTTTAAGTCAGTGTCAGGAACCGCAAAGTCCAGAAACGTCAAAAGTTATCATGATAAAACTCATAAACACCCCAAACTTTGGACTGAAAACTAACTAGTCGTTTATCTTCGTGGGGGCCTCCATACAGGCCGTTGTCGTTTTTTACAGTCGCACCTGACCCTTTAAGCCTCTGTACAAGGGCCGCCAAGTCCAGACACATTAAAAGTTATCATGATAAAACTCGTGAACACCCTAAACGGTGGACTGTAAACTAACTCGTCGTTTACATTTGTCGGCGCCTCCATACAGGTCGTTTTCGTTCAACACAGTCGCTACAGCGCAAACAATAAGAACCACAAACAACCAAAAAGTATAAAAAAAAAACTCATGAACAACCCTAAACGGTGGACTCTAAACTTGTCGTTTACCTTCGTCGGGGCCTCCATACAAGCCGTTCTTGTTCTCCACAGTCGCTCCCGACCCTTTAAATCCCGGTCAAGAGCGGCCAAGTCCAACGAGGTCCCAGCGTGACTGTCCAATCCTGCGCTGAACAGTTCGTCCTCCGTTGGCTTGATCTGGGTGCGCTTACGGGCTTGGAATTTTGACTTGATGTTCTTCAGTTTGTCTTTGGTCAAGGACTCTGATAAATCTCTGAAATTATTACTTTTAAATTAGTGGAATATAGAATAATTAAATAATTTTTTGCTTGTCTTCGGCGAAAGAACTCTAATAAATGTCGGAAATTATTACTATTAAATAGTAGAATATGGAACAATTAAACACTATATTTTACAAATAAATCTTTGAAGTTATTACTTTTAAATAGTGTGATACCAAATAATTAAATACTGTAATTAATCATATAAATTTAAAACAATAAAATCACTAAAAAAACTAATAAATAACAATAAAATAAGCAAAAATAACCTCAGTTCTTCAGGTTCTGCGTTCGGTCTTAGAGTTGCATCCAGCAACCGTTCTATTCTTTCCTTTTCTTTTTTAGCAGTGTCAGGATCCTGCAATGAAAATACACAAATATAATATTATAAATATACATAAATATAATATTTAGGGGTTAATATTCTAAAACCTAACCATTTGTTGTTGTTGTTGTTGTTCATGGCCTGAGTATCAAGTGATGACCTCAAGGAACCTGACCGCTCCACTGGTCTTTGCCATAGGTCTTTTAATTTTGAGTGTCGTTGGCTTTTAAGGGCATGCAAAAAGGTGTATGACGTCATGAGGTTTGCCACTGCAGTGGGGGCATTTGTTTTTAATGGAGTTGTTGATTCTGGATTTGAGCGAATTAAGTTGGTGTCGGTCTCCGGATCTAAGTTGTGCCAAGAAGATTCCTTACTTTGTGGGGAGTTGTTGCTTGCTTATGTTCAATTGGTGGCGGTTTTCTTTTTAGTAGGGCATTAGATTGAAGTCGCGAAATGTTTTTTAGACGAAATATGAGTGAATGTTTGTTTGGATTTTTTTTTTCTGTGAGCATTTGGTTGTAGAAACTTTTAGCTGTTGGTCCAAACTTTGATTGGAGGGTATGTCTCATCTCTCTTGGTCTATGATCATTGGCTGTGATTTTGTTGGATGGGTGTGTTGGCTGCATGGTTTTTGCTAAAAATTGTGTTGAGAGAAAGTTGGTGTGATTTTCTATTGGTAGGACTTTGGTTCTTGGTGTAGATAGTCAGTTGGGGCCATTTTGTGGCAGCCGGTGGCAATCCTGAGAGCTGTGTTTTGTGTTGTTTGTAGTTTTTGAAGATGAGATTTTGATAGATTTGGGGGTCTGTAGTTGAGAATTGGGCGTCCTATTGCTTTGTAGGAGGTAACTACTGTGGGAGGGGTGGGGAGGGGGTTTGGAGGGGAGGGGAAGGGGGGGAAGGGGGGTTATAGGGGGGAGGGGGGGGGGGGGGAGGGGGGGATTGGGGGGGAGTCGTTGTGCGGGGGGGGGTTTTTTGTTTTGGTGTTTTTTTTTTAGGTAGGAGCTTTAATTAAGTAGGGATCTTTATTTAGTCTGAGTCGTTTTTTTTTTTAAGTAGTTTTTTTAAAAAAAGTTTTAGGAATTTTATAGCTTTAGGTATTTTGTAAAGAATATTAGTTTTAAAGAAAAAAAAGTTCTAAAAAAAATAAAGCTTTTACAGAATTTAAGTTTTTATTGTAATTAAATGTATAAATTGTCGCTGGGGTTATAACAGGGGTTAAGTAGGTGTGCAGTAGTATTTTCTTTGTGGAGCCTGCCGGCAAGATGGGATGTGTGTATTAGGGGGCTCGGGGCTCTTAAGAGTTTTCAAGGAGAAGACAGAAGAAGAGGGTTTAAAAGAGAGGTTTCAAAGAAAAAAAAAAAAAGAAAATCGGTTTTTAGTTTTATAAAAGAAGAGGGTGGAAGAGTAGCGCCGCCCGCTGTTAGAGACGGCCGCTTTGCAGAAAATATATTCAAAAAAAAAAAAAACAATATTTTTTTCTAATTAACGAACGTTTGTTTTGTAAAAGATTTCATTCCTTTTTTAAAGAGCAGAGCTGTTACGAGACCACTTCACATAAAGCAATGCAGTTAGCATAGCTACAATATCCACAGAGAGTTTGGGAAAAAAAAATTTTTTCTAAATTTTTAAAAAAAAAAAAGGGGGGGACTACTAAGTTACTTGTTGCCAGACAGTGAGGGGGGAGTTATCTCCCCTGGCTCACGGACTTGACTACTGGCGCGGGGTTGGCCGGGTGTGGTTTGAGTCCCTGGATAGTTGGCTGTGGCTCGTCTTCGATATGGGCTGTCAAGGAGTCAGCTACATAAATCTAGACGTTATACTAAGTGGTTGATCGCTACTTCTGCTCTTTGATACTGCGTCTTGTATGTAATATTTAAACAATAATACTCCTGCAGATGTTTTGACAAATCCTCTAAAAGCTTACCCAGTACGAAGCTCTGGTCTACGCGACCTAGTTACAGCTGGTGCCATCCAGGGCTTTGAGAATGTTGTTGCGCCTGGATGCTTTGTTGTTTATGTTGGTGGCGTGGTTATTGAATGTTAAAAATTGAAAGTAACACCCAGGATTTTGGGGTTTTTGTTTGGCGGCAAAATTTTGTTGTCTATGGTCACCTTTGGATGGTAGTTAAACTCTTGTGACGACGAGGAAAAAATAGTGACTGTTGATTGTTCTGTTGAAAGTTTGAGGTAGTTTTTGTCCAGATATTGATTTAAAATGTTGAGGTAGTTGGTGGACCCCACCCTAACCCCCCTTGTTCATCTATAGTACTCTTTGGGGGCCTCCCAGTACTAACTATACTAACTTTAGTATGGTCCCATCCCAGTAGTAAACGTTAAAAAAGGGTATTTTTTTAGGTATACCCCAAAACAAATTTTGGGACACCCCCATTTCCTTCCCCCACCCAAATTTTGAGGGTCGGGTATACCCTCCCCAAAATTCGAGAGGCTGCCCATCTATGGTCCACACATTAACCCTAAAGCCAAAATTTTGAATCCTACTGGAAAAAATCGACGGCCCTCTTTTTTTCCAAAGTCCCAAAGCGGTCTGATCTACCTTTGCCAATTTTAGATTAATTGATAATTTTTAATTTCGCGTCCGGATTTGTTACAAATAAACAACATTAGTTTATTTATTTTAATCCAAAATTAAACTGGGTATTATTCTGCGACAAATTTAAATGAAATGATTTGTTTGTAAAGTTTATGGAAATTATTCTTCACAAAACGTAATAATAAAAAAACATTATTATAATTTAATATTTTAGCAACAATAACTAAAAAAAAAATAAACCCAAACCTCCGCTCGCATCCTTTTTTCCAGCGGTTGTGAGTCGTCGGCCGCGTCTCCGGTTGCGTAGGAGATCTGCCGGGCCAATTGGACCGGCACTGGGACCGGCGCCGTCACATCAATACTCGCCGGAACCTAAAAACAATATTAATTAAAATAAATTATTATTCTCGGTTATAAACAAATGCATAAATTAGCAGACGTGTGCACTGCCCCCCCGGGTTAAAACGGGGGGGGGGGCAATTCCAAAACGGGGGGGGGGGGGGGGGGGGGGCAACTTTTTTGAAACGGGAGGGGGAATAAAACGGGGGGTGGCAAGCAGAGGAGAAAGAAAAAAAAAAGAGAAAAAAAAGAAGAAAAAAAGAGAAAAAAAAGGGAAAAGGGAAAAAAGGGACAAAAAAAGCGAAAATAAGGTAAAAATAGGTCTAAAATTGCTTAAAATACATTGAAATAGGCTAAAAACTGCAAAAAATTCGCGATGATGGCGTCATCATAGGTCAAAAATGGCGTCATAATTTTAGGGTACTTTTTTATTTTTTGGCGTGGGGGGGGGGGCAATAAAACGGAGGGGGGGGCATATCCTCCAATAAAACGGGGGGGGGCATTTTCAGACCGTGCACAGGTCTAAATTACCATAAATTAAAGGGGGTGGGGTCTATTCCCCAACCTCGATTTTTTTTTTGCCCCCGGATAAAAAAAAAAGATAATCACCAATTGTTTGATTTATAACTTAAAAACTTTAGGCTTAGTAGTCCTGTGCACTCCCCCTCCCCTCCTTTTTTTTTCGGGTGTTTAACAGGGGGCATTTTCAAAACGAGGACAGGGACACGGGGGAACAATTTTTTCACAAAAAAGAAGTAAAAAAAGAAAAAAATGAGACAAAAAAAGCGAAATTAAACTATAAAGATACAGACATGTGCACTGCCCCCCCCCCCGGGTTAAAACGGGGGGGGGGGGCTTGCAAATGGGGGGGCACGGGGGGGTTTTTTTGAAACGGGGGGGGGGCAATAAAGCGGGGGGCAAGCAGGAGGGAAAGAAAAAAAAGGAGAAAACGGAATGGAAAAGGGAAAAAAAGACAAAAAAGCGAAAAGAAGGTAAAAATAGGTCTACAATGGCTTAAAATACATTGAAATAGGCTAAAAACTGCAAAAAATTCGCGATGATGGCGTCATCATAGGTCAAAAATGGCGTCATATTTTCAGGGTAGTTTTTCATTTTTGGCGGGGGTGGCAATAAAACGGGGGGGGGCATTTTCAGACCGTGCACAGGTCTGAAGATATAAAATGTCTTAAGTTTTAATAAAAAAAGATTAAAAACTGCAGCAAATTTTTTTTGAAAAATAGGTCAAAAAATGCGCATATTTTCAGTATTATATATTGTTTTTATTTTTAAGCGCGGGTGAGCACAGCCGCTAATAAAACGAGAGGGAAATTTCCGGACCGGACCGTGCTCAGGTTTGTTTAGTGCACCTTTAATTTTTTAAGGGGGGTTTCCGCGGTACGCACGAAAACAAAATATTATACAAGCAGACCTGTGCACTGCCCCCCCGGGGTTAAAACGGAGGGGGCAATTCCAAAATGGGAGGGCACGGGGGGGCAACTTTTTTGAAACGGAGGGGGGGCAATAAAACGGGGGGCGCAAGCAGGAGGGAAAGAAAAAAAAAAGAGAAAAAAATGAGAAAAAAAGAGAAAAAAAAAGGGAAAAGAGAAAAAAGAGACAAAAAAATAGGTAAGGTAAGGCGAAAATAAGGTAAAAATAGGTCTAAAATGGCTTAAAATACATTGAAATAGGCTAAAAACTGCAAAAAATTCGCGATGATGGCGTCATCATAGGTCAAAAATGGCGTCATAATTTTAAGGTTACTTTTTCATTTTTTGGCGGGAAGGGGGGGCAAATCCTCCAATAAAACGGGGGGGCATTTCCAGACCGTGCACAGGTCTGTACAAGAGGAAGTCGACAAGCATAGGTTGGCAAGGGGGGGATGGGTTCGGGTTATAATATACACCCCCCAAAAAAACTGATTAATGGCACACCCCCTAAAAATTTGAGGATACCCCAGACACCCCCTCCCCTAAAATGTGGGGGCATAGGTGGGCAGGGGGGTTGGATGGAGGGTTATACCCCCCAAAAATCCCGATTATTGCCGACACCCCCTCCCCCTAAAATTTGGAGGTAGCCCGGACATCCCCCTAAAATTTGGGGGGCCCAGTACTAAAAATGCTAAAAATAGGGTACCTATTTGAGGTATACCTCCAAAAAAATTTTTTGGGACACCCCCCCCCCAAATTTTGGAGGTCGGGTATACCCCCCAAAATCCGGAAGGCTCCCCACCTATGGTGCAGAGGGGGGGTCATAGCACTAATAACGCTAAAAATGGGGTATTTGAGGTATACCTTTAAAAAAAATTGGGACACCCCCCAATTTCGAGGGTCGGGTATACCCCCCAACCCAGAAGGCTGCCTATCCAAGTCGACAACTTCTGATACTTTTGGAAATATAACATCTTTAATTCAAACTGCCCTTCTTTTTGCCTGCTTTTGGCGGCATTTTGACTCATTCCCTAATTAATTATTATCCCAGCAACCTATAAAATTTTATATCAGGAATAAAAAAAACGTGGTAATTAGTAATATTTGTATTATTCATTATAGTTTTATCGAACCTTCGAGCTTCTTGTGGTCAGATATTCGATCAGATCTTTTCTGTCAGGACGTGTGACCGGCTGGAGTTGTTTCCCTGCGGCGTCTTTAACGTAAGCCGTGTGTGCCATTTCTCTTCTCTGGTAAAAGAAGTACAAGCTTTCCAACGAGTACCACTCATTTTGCTTCCTATAAAATATAATAAATTTAGTACAAGTCCCATACGTGTACCAATTATCGATTTGACCGATCGAAATATAAAATACGCATATAAAACATCTGAATGTCCCAAATCAAACTGATAGACCTCATTTTTGATAAGGAGTTAGAGCCCATTTAAGGTAGAACTTTACAGTTTTCCTATAACACCCGAACCGATCTCCTTTTGACCGCTTCAGCTGAAATTTATAAATGTTGTAGCCTTGTAGCCGCATATCATTATAAATACTAATTTTTGGCCCATAAAAGTGGGGTGCTATAAAAAGTTAAGAATCTGTGATATCCAGTGGTTATAAAAACAAAACCGAAAAGTTTCTCCAGTTCGCAACAGATGTCCATATATTTTACCTCTGAAAACCACAATAAGGCCTTTTAAAAAAATTGATTCGTTATTTTTGGGCGAAATTTTATAATAAATTAGGGTAATGTAGGGGGCAACTTTCAGAGGTGGTTTGGGTTAAAATGATCTCAGGATTTCTTTTAAATTGCAAAAAAGACTTTTTTTACAAAAATATATAGTAAAAAAAATCCTGAAGTCCTTTTTTAATCGTTTATAATAAAAAAAATGGTAAAATCCTATATTTAACTATTTCCAAACTTTCGTTTAAAAATAATGAATCATTTTTTTTTAATTTTCGTTAATTTTCTTTTAATGGACGCCGAAAAACTACATTTTGAACCATTCCTTTAAAAGCTCCTTTTAATTGAAAATCCACGAGGACCCAGTAGCCGAGTGGTTAGTACGTCGCGCTCGGATGCTCAGATCCATGGGTTCGAGCATTCGCTCCACCATATTTTTAACGCCGAAAAATTTTTTATTTTTTAGCCTTTTAATTTAAAAAAATATTTTATTATTTAAGATACGCTAAATAGAAAATGGAAAAATAGAATATTTTTGGTAATAAACTTTATTAATGTTTTGTATTTTTGACATGTATTTTATTGATGTTATTTGATGATTGTGGACAATAAAAACTTTTTACAGAAAAATGAATGTCAAAAATTGAATAAGCAGGTCAAACTACGTATAGTAAGATGTAATTCAAAAAGATCTGTCGTCAAAAAAAAACTGTGAAGTTCTACCTTAAGCTCAAAAATTGCCTATTTCGGTATGTACAATTTATGATGTTAAGAAAAAAATTTTGTTAGGTAAAAGTTTAATTAAAAAATATATTTTTACACTGCTATCTGAGGAATCTAAAAATATCTAAAAAATAAAAAAATTTGATGGTCACATAGAACACAATTTTTAATTTGGCTTTAAATGCTAATAACTAATTTAAGCTTAGTTTTGCTAATATTAGTTATCCTACCTAAGCCTAAGCGAACTCTAAAAAAAATAAAGCTTTAGCTTTATTTTTAAATACAATTTAGAAATTGTATTTTGACAAATTTTGATTTGATTGTGTGTTTTGGACGAATTTCGATTTTTTTTTTCAAAATTGAAATTTAGCCCATTTTTAATTGGTAAACATACAAAATACACACTAGAAAAAAAACTTGAACTATATTTATAGTCGCCAGACAATCCGAAAAATACGTTTTCAAGTTTTTTAAAAGTTAAATACAAAATTTTCCTTAACAAAATCAATTAAGATAAGTTAAGATAAGTTTATTTCTAGTAAAAAAAGATATCTCAAAACACAGTTAATACAGAATGAATATGCTACCCAGTTGGGCTACAAAAATACAAAAATAGCATATAAATTTAAACAAAAAATAATACACATACGAAAAATAAGCAATTTCTAGGCTTAATGGGGCCATAACTCTTTACTGAATAGTTATATCCAAAAATAACCTCAAAAATGATGTGAATGTGATCGTGTCCCATTCGGGATATAAAAATGTTTTATATTGGTATTTTACTTTTTCAGACTTGTGCACTTCCTCCCCCCTCTCTGGAATTTTATTAAGGGAGGGGCAATTACAAAACTGGAGGGGCACGGGGGTGGATTTTTTTCAAATTGGGGGCAATAAAACAGGGGGAAGCATGGGAAAAAGAAACAAAAGAGAAAAAAAGGAGAAAAAAGAGGAAAAAAAGGGAAAAAAGGCAAAAATAAGTTAAAAATAGGTCTAAAATGGCTTTACACGTATTAAAAACTGCAAAAAATTTCGCGCTGATGGCGTCATAATGGCAGACCTGTGCACTGCCCCCCGGGGTTAAAACGGGGGGGGGGCAATTCAAAAATGGGGGGAGGCAACTTTTTTGAAACGGGGGGGGGGGGGCAATAAAACGGGGGGGGCAAGCAGGGGGGAAAGAAAAGAAAAGAGAAAAAAGGAGAAAAAAAAAGAAAAAAAGAAGGGAAAATAGAAAAAAGGGACAAAAAAAGCGAAAATAAGGTAAAAACAGGTGTAAAATGGCTTAAAATACATTGAAATAGGCTAAAAACTGCAAAAATTCGCGATGATGGCGTCATCATAGGTCAAAAATGGCGTCATAATTTTAGGGTACTTTTTCATTTTTAGGCGGGGGGGCAATAAAACGGGGGGGCAAATCCTCCAATAAAACGGGGGGCATTTCCAGACCTTGCACAGGTCTGTAATGGGTTAAACATGGCGCCATAATTTTTGGGTACTTTTTATTTTTGGGCAGAGGGGACAATAAAACGGGGGGCAAATCCTTCAGTAAAGCGGGGGGGCAGCGGGGCAGGTCTGCATTTCGGCGGCCAAATCGATAATTTGTACACAGACCGTGCACAGGTCTGCTTTATAATAAGGGGAATAAAAAAAAATATTTTTAAATAAAAAAAAAATAAAAAAAACTCGCACCCTATCACCCTTGGCCTTCTTAAAATAAAAATTTTAAAGTGCCTTTAAGCACGTTAAAGGTGCGGTATACTAAATCATGGCGCATTTTTTTCGCTTGGATTTTGGTATCAATCAATGCGTTGCGTCAGGTTTCACTGAGTAAAAAATTGTATTACAAAAAAAAATAATTTTTAGCGGTTGTCCAGATATTAGCAAGAATATCGCTTAGTTATTCCAGATAATTTTTGCTTTTTAACAAACACCAGCCACGGTGTTTTGTTTGTTTACGTTGAACTTTGGAAACGCATTCTTTCTCGTAAAAATTCAGATGTAAGTATTTCAGATATTGTATATGCAAATTTTGTTATGAAAATATGCCAAATTTTAATTATTTATTATATTCTAGTTATAATGTTTTATTTGAAAATAAATGATTTGATGTATTCAGTATTTTGAGTTCAGCTCCATATTGGCAGGCGATTTTTTAATCTCTTATCCAGCGTACATATTTACTGTTATTTGGCTGGCTGAGCGGCAAAAAAATCGTTGAAAATTATTTTTTTTGTAATACAATCTTTTACTCAGTGAAACCTGACGTATCGATTGATACCAAAAACCAAGTGAAAAAAATACACCATGATTTAGTATACCGCACCTTTAAATTTAAAATTTATTATCGAAAAACGAAGGACTCGGCGCACAGCTTTTAATAATGGACTATTCAAGATTCAAGATTCAAGATTTTATTTTCTAGTAGTTTCTCTAACTTCGCTAAAATCCCTTAGTGGGCATTCAGCCAATCCTCCCCCTCCTTTTATTGAAATACGCATCACACCCAAACCATCACATAGCACAACAACAAATACAACCATACCCCTACACGCAATACAAACATGGACAGACAACAACGAACTCACACTAAATGCAAGCAAAACAACATCCACACTATTCACACCAGACCCTGCAGAGTACAACACACAACTATCACTACAAATAAACAACACAACACAAACACTCATCACAACTAAAAACCCAAAAATCTTGGGGCTCACTTTTGACCCCAAGCTTACATTCAACACACACACATCGCAAATACACACAGCAAAGGGTTCCGAGCAATCTCCCAACAAAAAGGGTGAATCTCCCAACTGTGGAATCTCCCAACAGTTTGTGGAAAGTCCCAACAGAATCAAAAAATACGTTTGCAACAAACACCATTTTATTTTTTAGTCAATTAAACACTATAATTAATAAAAATATAGCATTAAATTCTTTATTCAAAAAACTGAGTACCTAAGCCTAAGCAAAACCTAAAAATCAAGCAAAATTGTATTATGGTAAATTTGTATTTACTGATGCTTTTTAAACTGAAGAGTAAAAACTTTATTTTTTTCCTAAGCCTAAGCAAAACCCAAAAATCAAAAAAAAATCTCATTGGGGTGGAAACTTGCATTTTTGAAAGTACGTTTACAAAATTGCATAATTCCATTTATCATTCATTTAATGCATTTATTTATTTTCGGTTGTTTAAAATTATCGTGTTTAACACCGGTTTTGCAAACGTATTTCTAATATTTGAACTGTTGGGAGATTCATCGATTTGTTGGGACTTTCCACGTTGGGACTTTCCTCAGTTGGGACTTTGCCCGATACCCAGCAAAGCACGCAAAACACTCAAAATCACAAAATGCACTCACAGCAACATCGTGGGGTAAACCAAAAGAAACACTCACACACACATACAAGGCAATCACTCGATCAATAATCGAGTATGCTAGCACAGTCCGGGGCCCCACAACATCAAACACACAAATTCACAAACTGCAAACAATACAAAACACTGCCCTCAGGGTCGCAACAGGGTACACCACAGACACAAACACATACACACAGAAGCAAAAGTCCTCCCAATAGCAACACACATTCAACTCCACGCAAAACAAGCAAAATTGGCAGCCATGTACACAAACAATCCACTCAACTATTTAACACAACAACCTGCACCCAGCAGGCTCAAAAAGCAAACAATATTTCACAAGAACAACTGCACAACAATCATCCCCACAGACACACAACAAAATTTACAAAGCACTTAAACAACAAATCCACATAAACACAGTCGCAAATCACATCAATAACACTCCAATAAACCCAATACTTCAAACAAAAGCACCAGCAATAAACAACGAGGAAGAAAATCTTCCTCGCGGGGTCAGGAGAACCCTCGCCCAACTCAGGGCGGGGAAATCTCCTTTCCTCTACTCCTACCTACACAAAATAAATCCCACACAATACACATCGCCAAACTACCCGCTATGCAAAACACAAATACACAAAACACAACATCTTTTCACATGCACACACATTAATACGACCTTGGGACCAGAAGACCTTTGGGCGAACCCGCAGCGGTTGCTGATCTCCTCCGGGAGTGGGAAGAGGGGGTGAGCAAGGCGAGGAGCGTGCCAGACGGAACGAACCATGGTTGAACGAAACCCTGGTTACTGGCAAAGGACACACACAACATTTTCTACATGGAAGGGAAGAAGGTCAACTTTTTTTAAAATAGGAAATGCTCCAAATAAAGGCAGCGAAAAATTTATAATATAAAAATGGCTAAAAAGGGGTTTGAAATAGAATATTATTAGGCCAAACCATGTTAAAAATTGCCAAAAATTTGCGAAAATATGTCAAATATAAAAATGGAAAATAATTATTAGTAGTTTTTTTTGGGCCTAAAACAGAAGACAGAAACAGCCACCAATATTGCGGGGGGCATGGCCGAACCAGTGGACAAGTCTGCTCCTTCCGCTCAACGGCAGACCCTTGCCTAAGGTGAGCAGCATAGGGATGTTTTAACCCAAAATAACATACAAACCTGTGCACGGTTTGAAAATGCCCCCTCCCCGCTTCATTGGAGGATTTCCCCCGCGAAGAAATGAAAAAGTACCTAAAAATTATTACGCCATTTTTTACCTATTATGACGCCATCATTGCGAAATTTTTGCAGTTTTTAGCCTATTTCAATGCAATTTAAGCTTTTTTGGACCTATTTTTACCTGATTTTCGCTTTTTTGTCCCTTTTTTCTCTTTTCTTTTCTTTTTTTCTTTTTTTTTCTTTTTTTCTCTATTTTTTCTTTCCCGCCTGCTTGCCCCCCCCCTTTTTATTGCCTCTCACGTTTCAAAAAAGTTACCCCCCGTGCCCCTTCCCCGTTTTGGAATTGCCCCTCCCCCCCTATTATAATTCGGGGGGCAGTGCACAGGTCTGAACAGAAATAACGTTTCAAAATCTAAGAAGGGTTATAGAAGGAATAGATGGACTATATAGTTTTATAGAAAACTCCAGAGAGACTAATAAAATAATAGAAGAGGGTAAAACAAAAGTTTGATACAGGTACTAAACGTGTACCAAAAATCGGTTAGAGATTTCCATGCTACAAATATTGAATAAAAATATGTTTATAGGTCAATTTTGACCTGAAGATCTCGTTTTTAAACTTTAAAAAATTATTAAAACATGATTTTTGATAATACAGGGTAAAATATAGGTAAAAAATGACAATATTTTGGGTACACAATTTTTACTGTTAAGAAAAAATTTTAATTAACCGCTAAATTAAAATAAAAACTTTGTTTTAATATTGCTGGAAGTCCAGAGAATCTAAAAATATACAAAAAAATTATAAATTCGATAGTCACATGGACCACCGAAAATATGGACAACAATTTTTTTTTTTGTTTAAAAAGCTAATTTAAGCTTATTTTTAATCAGATTTACTCTTTCTAAGCCTAAGCAAAGCCTTAAAATCAAGCTACATTGTATTATGAGGCATTTTTATTAAATTATCTCATTTTTTAAATCTTAATTTTTTTTCACGACTGAATTATGATTCATTTTTAAGCGGTTGCTGTACAAGATTGGTGAAGACCAGAAAAAAAATAAAAATATTTTTAAAACCAACAGACTCTCGACAATCTAACAAAAATTCATGGTAGGATTCCCATACGCGTCCCAAAATTCGATTTGACCGGTCCTGAAGTAAAATACACTTATAAAACATCTTTATACCCTAAATTGGACCCGTAGACTTGATTTTTGTGTCTATTTTTGAGATTTGAGCTTTTCATTAGGAGCTATAAGCCGATTTATACCCAAAAATTGCCCTATATTGGCATGTACAATTTATGTTATTAAGAAATTTTTCTATTAAGCCTTTAATCAAATTAATATTAATTTGTTTGTATTACCAAGTGTCTGGCAGTTACAAATATACTTTTATTTTTTTCATAGTAACAACCAATTTTTTATAATAACCATTCAAATACCCATCAAATTTTAGTTGTGAAAAAAATTCACATTTTTGAAAAACAACTTAATTTAATAAAAATCAATTATATTACAAATTTGTTTGATATATAGGTTTTGCTTAGGCTGAGAAACAATAAATCGGTAAAAAACTAAGTTAAAATGAGCGTTTAAAGTCAAACAAATTTTGTTGTCCATGTTTTTGGTGGTCCATGTAACTTTGGAATTTTTGATTTTTTTCGAAAATTTTTGACTTCTTCAGACTTCTAGCATTGTTAAAACGTAGTTTTTAATTTAATTTGTAAGTTTACAATTTTTTTTTATTAACATCATAAATTGCATATGCTATAAAAGGTCATTTTAAGGTATAAATTGGTTCATAACTCTTTTCGATAAGCCCAAATCTTAAAAATAACCATTAAAACGAAGTCTGCGTGTCCGATTTAGTCTACAAAGATGTTTTATATGTGTATTTTACTTTAAGATCAGTCAAATTGAATTTTGGGACGCGTATGGGAATCGTACCAAAATTCATTCATATTGGTTAAAGCACTATTAAAAAAATTTTCTTGATAGCATAAAATGTACCTTGAAAAAAAGGTCATTTCTTTGCTATAAAACACCATTCATTTTCTTAAAGGGTAGTTTAATTACTTTTTAATGCCCAAAATTAAGATCGCAAAGTAGGAATTGACCTAGAAACATGTTTTTTATTTATGTTTGTTTGGTGGAATTCTCAAACTGATTTTTGGTACACGTTTAGTACTTGTACCCAAAAGTTTTGATCTGATATATAACTTTTTAAGTGCAATACAATCGGCTTTAAAATTGTACAATTATTCTGAACGTGTACCATTTTGTAAAAAAATAATTAGACTTACCCGTAAACCTTAAAATTGGTTTTAACGTCTTTTGGAAATGCAATGTCGTTGAAAACGATGTAGTCATCTTTAATTTTTATCGGTTTTCCATCCAAAGCATACTCCCGCAACAATTTTAATGGATCTGCCATGATTTACATAAAAAAACAGTCGTTTTTGTAATTAATTGTTTCCGTTTTTAGCTATTTTTGATAGTTTGATTTAAGGTTTTTGGCTTTGTTTTCATTAAAAAAATCCTAAATTTTGTTTATAGTCCATATTAAAAGAAGCCCCTAGTTAAATTTCATGAAAGACCTTAAACCTTGAACAAAAAGGCAGATTCTGATTTTTAGCGCGCTAGTGGTAATTTTAAGCGCGCTGAAAAATCTGACACTCTATCATGATAAAGTTTAGCTTGATTTTAAGGTTTTGCTTAGGCTTAGGAAAAACAAAAAAACGCGTTTAAAACTGTTTAGTTGACTAAAAAAGGCGTTTCCGCTTGGTTTAACCATGTTTAAAAAATGATTTTTCAGCGCGTTGAAAATTAGAAACTGCCAACAAAAACTTTCCTTCAAAATAAAGCAAAGAAAACAAACTGTTATCATGAGATTAGAATGTCGACAATAGATCGTTGGAGAATAAGTCGTCAAAAAAAGTTAAAAGCTACTCATAAAAAAAGTTAAAAGCTATTTAAAGCCCTAAAAAAGCTCCCAAACAAATTGGCTAGAACACCTTACTGTTTTCAAGCTTACTTTTTTAAACGCTAGGCTAAAGTTATTGCTGAACCTTTTGCAATAACCTTTCAGATGTTTTTTTGATTTTGGAGAATTACCACTTGATTGGAAAATAGCTTTATTAAACTTACTGTAAAAAAAGGCATCAAAAGCCTAAAAGAAAATATCGTCCAATTTCACTTACATCTTTTTTGTGAACTAATGGAGCAGCTTGTTAAAGAAGAACTTCTTGTCTTTTTCCATATCATTTTGTCAAGGTTTTAACATGGTTTTAATGCAAAAAGTTTCACAATAACACAGCTGTTGGAAACATTTAATGAGTGGACGCAGGCACTAAAAGATAAACTTCTAATCGATGTAATACACATGGATTTTGCCAAGGCCTTTGATACCGTGTCACATCAAAAATTGTTATATAAGCAAGAAAAATATGATGTTTCTGGTAAATTTTTAAAATGGATAAAAGAATTTTTAGTTGGGCGAAATATTAAATTTGTAATTAATGACTCAGTATCCAAATCATTTCTTGTAAAAAGTTCCTCATGGTTCTGTTTTGGGTTCATTTCTTTCTCCTATATATATTAACGATATTGTTGATTGTGTTAAATACTCACAAATTAGGCTCTTTAGTCTTTGCAGATAATAAAAAGTTGTTTGCGAAATCTTTATCTAAAGGCTACCACATTCAAACCTTAAGACTTCAAAAAGATTTATATAGAATATACAGCTGGTCAAAAGAATGGCAATTGCAATTATCAGATCATAAATGTGAAGTTCTTCATATTCGTAAATTTGTAAATATAAGCTTGGTAATAATGTACTTGCAACTACAGAATTGGTGCGTGACCTAGGTGTTTATATATCTCATAATATGAAATTCTCTAAACACTGTGAAATCACAGCAAAAAAAGTAATGAGAGTGACATCACTAATTTTTAAAACATTCAACTCAAACTCCAGAAACAATTCTCTCAGAGCGTATAAATCCTATGTTAGACCAATTTTGGAGTACGCTGGTGCTGTTTGGAACCTTTATAAACAAAAAGATATAAACATTTTGGAAAAGTGCAACAAAACTTTACTAGGAGGTTGTTTTATAAATGCAAGTTGTTACCTGTTGGTTATGAACAAAGTCTGGGTTACCTAGGTTTAGAAAAATTAAAGGAGCGAAAAGACCAAACTGATTTATATGAGTGTTTTAAAATTATACATAGCTTAAACAATTTGCAAGCCAATGATTTTTTTAAGTTTAACCTGCAGCCCACCCGTGGTCATCCCTTTAAATTGGCTGTTGAGGAAAGTCGAATTAATGCAAGGAAATTTTCTTTTGCAAATACGGTAGTTATACTTTGGAACAATCTACTCCCGTCTAAAGTAACTGTCGATTCTTTGGAAGTATTCAAGAAAAGTTTTAAAACCGACTTAAATAAGTGCTCTTTTTTAGCCTTTAAAGTCATTTCAGATAGCTATGGTGGTATTTCTGTTGGAATTATAGTTTATGTTGCCGGCGATAAAGTCTTAAATGTTGATGATCAAAAAAAAAGAAAAGGAAAAAAGAAAAGAAAAATGAAATGATGATACAGTAGAATTAAACTATGCATAGGCTATGCATAGTAAAATATTAGTTCTGTTATCTGATCATTAATAATAATAATAATAGTTTTTTTAAAATACAATATGTTTGAACAGTTTATACTAAACATATCTCTAAATTTGATTAAAATACATCTCTCAGACAATATTTACTTTTAAAAAATTTGTAAAAGGTATTTGTAAAAGGTATAAAAATAATCTAAAGAGGGGATTGTAAAGCAAACAAACAGTCAAGAATCATGTTTTTGTTTTCATTATTAAATGTTTAAAACGTTTAAATTTTAGGTTAATGAATTATACTTTTAAATTAGAGTATCACTAATTTTAGCGTTAATAGTAATCTCCTTGTAAGCTGACGTAATTATAAAAAGTTTGCTTGTATGACTCAGTGACAAGACGAACGTCTAAAAACTTGCACAGCAAGGTTCCGTCAAGTCGCGACTAAGACAAAACTAATCTGTGATACCACGTTAAATTTGTGGCGCAGTGGCAAATCTTACGTCTTGGATGCTACTACTTGTCTTCTCCTATTCCCCATCCTGCCCGCTATGCAAAACACAAACACACACAACACAACACCTTTTTACATGCACACACATCAATACAACACTGGGACCAGAGGACCTTTGGGCAAACCCCGTAGCGGTTGCTGAGCTCCTCCGGGAGTGGGAAGAGGGGGTGAGCAAGGCGAGAGGCGTGCCGGGCGGCCCTCCAAGGCTGAAGAAACCCTGGAAACGGGGCCCACGTTTGATGGAGCTTAAGATCCCTAGATCGAGTCCCAACTGAGACACGCTTTTGTTAATATTTATATATGTAGTATTTGGATGTGCAGTTAGTGCTGTGCTGACTAACAGCGGTCTTGCGTTTTTTGCTTTATGTGAAAATAAATAAATCACATCGCAATGTTGTGTAAGTTATACCAAAAATGCAGAAGAGCAGAGAATGTTCGACTGTGTGCTAACTAGTTGTTGGGGTGAAAAAAAGAGGGAGAAGGGAAGAAGGTTTTTCGAGAAATTGAGGGGGGGAGGAGAGACCCGACGCAACTTAATTATACGTGGTTACATCATTTCGAAAACTTATTTTTATTCTTAAGCGTTCATTCTTTAACGTAGATTTTTCCACACTAGATTTTTCATCATGAAAAAAATCTGCTGACTGCTGGGACGTGTGCAATCATATACAGTTAAGGAAATAATCTACTTGTGTTGTAAAAAGTATAACGATTTTCGATTAGTTTAAGTAAAAGCAAAAGTTATTTCAAAAATTATATTTTAAGCAAAGTAAGAATAAAAGTAATGTATGATTTTTTATTTTATATGAAGTAAAAGTAACAGTCCAGATTTTATGTAAGTAAAGTAAAAGTAAGAGCTATTTTTTAAGTAAAAATAAACGAATAAAACTAACATATTTTGGAATACTTTTACTCTTACTTGTATTGTTTCCTACAAATACTAAAATTAATTTATGTAAGATTTAAGTAATTTTAATGAGTAAATTACCTATGGGCTTGTTGTAAAATAAGTGGCACAATAATTTTTTTAACCGCCAACACGCTAAAACCATTTATTTTGAACAAAAAACTTATTAAAAGAATAATTCATCCATAAATTTAGCGATAATTTATAAAAATTAGCAAAAAGTTTAGAACAGTGCTCTGGAGCTCCAAAAACCGGGGTTTTGCTCCGTTTCAAAATCAATTTTATTATACTTTACTCTTACTTTTACTTAAAAAATCGGTTTTACTTTTACTTCGCTTAAAGGTGGCGTACGGAGTCAAACTTTTTTGTCTTCAATTTTGATAATTTTTGTGAAAACCTTACCCCTTCTTACCCCTGCCCCCAATAGCCCACAAAAATTTTTTCAAAAAAATATCTCCGAAGGTTTAGAAGTTATGACCCCCGAAAAATCGCGTTTTTCAACAATTCTGTACGTGAAAAATTGCTCAATGGGTTATGTTTCAAATATTCACTCAAAAAACGCGGCTATACAAACTACTTTAATTTGACTAGACTTTAGTTAGGATTTAGTACTAGACTAGACTAGACTAGATAAAAAAATCCTGGACTACTTTTATTACTAGTATGACCCCACAAAATGACGTTTTTTGACAATTCTGTACGTGAAAGATTGCTCATTAAGTGTAAAGATTTAAGTTACAAATTATAAACTCAAAGAAAGCGGCTGCTTTCTGCTTTAATTTGGTACCTTGATTGTTAAGATTGGTGCAGTATTTGTGGAGATATTGCGTTTTTTGTACAAAAAGCACTCAAAACATGAAGTGAAGAAAAAAAAGGTTAAGCAAATTTCACAAAATAACTCCCGTCCTTTGGTGTTTTGTGTTTTAACGAAAAAATCGCGGGTTTGTAGTACGAGAAACGCAATATCTCGACAAATACTGTACCAACCTTAACGATCAAGCTATCAACTTAAAGTAGAAAGTAATCGCTTTCTTTGGGTGCATAAGTTATAGCTTAAATAATTATACTTTTTGATCAATCTTTCACGTACAAAATTGTCGAAAAATGCCGTTTTTGGGGGTCATACATAGATCCTGAACAACTGGAGATATAATGTTAAAAAAATTTTTGTGCGCTATTGTACAAAAAATTATCAAAATCGAAGACAAAAATTTTGACTCCGTACCGCACCTTTAAATAAAATTTTCAGCTTTACTTTTATTTTTGCTTTACTTAAATTATAAAAAATAACAATTTACTGTTTAACTCTAACTTAAAATAATCCAAAATCATTACTTTTTAGTTTTTAAAACACCAAGAATTGGTGTTTAGCCTGTTAGCGGCTTAAAAAGCTTTCCTCTGCCACCCTTTTTACAACAAATTTATAGGAAATCTACTGGTTAAAATAACTTAAATTTTACTTGAATTAATTTAAGTATATTGCAGGAAAAAATCCTGGTAAGAGTAAGCGTAAAAGTAATTAAAATTTCAAAAGTTGAGTAAAAGTAAAAATAAGTAAAATTTAAAAGTCCAGTAATCTAAGCCAAAATCCGTTACTTTTATTAGTTTAAGTAAAAGTTAAACTAATTTTTTACAACATTATAATCTACATGAAGATTTTTCTACGGAAATATTGTAAATTATTCCACATGTATCTATATGAATTTTGCGTATACAATTATTTAGCTTACAAAAAAAAAACTGCAAACGTAAAACTTTTTAATGAGGTTTTTTTCTACATAATGTTGTCAAATGTTCGTTTTTTTGTTAAATCTGACGTATTAATTATTTTGCATTTTAAAACATGAAATATTTTAAACAATTTAACTTATTCGGCAGACCGACAGTATCACGATAGTCAAAACCCTCCTATTTAAACGGAAATTGCTCAGTGTTAATATAGGCACCTTGCACTGGAACTCGGTTTATACATGAAGTACTCTCTAAACTCACTTAATACAATTTCAATGTTACAAAATTTAATAATTTTAGCCTGTGCGAAAGATTTTGTAAAAAAGCAACAAATAATTGGGTTTTCTTATTAAAACAATAAAGTTAGTACCTAATTTTACAAATGTATCAAGTTTTTATTTATAGTAGAAGTTCTCAGTATATAAAACACTTCTTTGTTTTTTTCAACTTACAAACAAATAATCAATCCAAATATAACCATATCAAAATTCAAAATCAATTAATAAAATTTCCTAAATAAATTAATGGTTTTCCCTGATATTTAAGGTTTCGGTATTCCTGATATTTCAGGGATACACATACGTAACGTACATATTTTGCACACACAAATTCATTTTTATAAGTTTTTAATTTCGAAATCGGTTTGTTTATGTCTATTGTTAACAATTTTAGCAGTTTTAAAACATAAAAAAAGATTGTTTGTCAATTATTTTTGCTTTTTCTAACGTTTTAGAGTATATCGTGCGATTTTTGACACGTTTTTCTCCTAAATCCAACATAATTTTTTATTATTTTGCTCGAAACATGGGAAAGACTAATTTCTGGATATAATTATAATTATATCTTCGCCAAAGTAAAAACTTTAAAGCGCCGTTCACTTGGCTTAATTTCATGGCACTGAAAAGACAGGAAATGCTTGTGTGTGCACAAACTTTAACTCCCTAGTTTGAAGTATTATAATGTTCTTCAGGGGAGTTGTAGTTTTTGCAGCGCTTTATTTTAAAAAAGTGTACACTTTAAATCGCCAAAAAAAATCTGAGAATCGATAGAGGTAAGACTATTTTATCTTTTAGCTTTTCGGTTTATTAATGCCTTGCACGTTGTTATTTTGCTATTTCTTTGTTGTGTCTTTTTACACTTTCACTTAAAGCTCCTGAAACCCCAAGTAATTTTGTTAATTTGAAAGAAAAAAAACAACATAATACAATATTAATGCCTAAAGCTTGTGTATCTCATTTAAGTAATATTTTGTTTGTAAGCTATTCTGGTGTAAACCTGAAGCAATTACGCTAGAATATAACCTGAAAATCAAAACAATGTATAAACTAAATAGTCAGAAAAAACTATAAAATACTTTGTAAAAGAAAAGCAAAACTTAATGGTTTTTCAAAACTATTAAGCGATTTACCGGGGCCTTTTTTAAAAATTCTCTTGATTGAAAATAATCAAGTTGTGTGTGGAAAGTTATTAATTCTGTTTAGAGAGTATGCAATAAACATAGCGAGTCACCATAATGGATAATTACCGTATCTCCTAATTATCTTTTGTAGTATGCAGATCACCCGATTGAAAGCGCCCGCAATTTCGATCGGTTGATCTGCATACTACAAAAGATAAGTAGGAGATACGGTAATTATCCATTATGGTGACACTTATATATATTGCATACTTCGTGTATAAACCGAGTTCCAGTGCAAGGTGCCTATACTTTACAGATTTATAACCTTATAGAACGACCTTTAGCCAATTAGTGCTCATGAAAAAGAAGATCTTTTATCTATGGGAGATTAATTTTTCCCAAGCACTAATTGGCTAAAAGGGATTCATTCGCTCCTCCCACAACCGTTCCCACAGAGCAAAACATATTATGACGTGATCACGAACACTGAAACAGGGTCCTTAAAATCCTGACGTGATTATGTAAGAAAATTGTATCCATGAATTATGCGTTTACAATTTTTTGATTTTGGAAACAAACCACTGAAAACGTAAAATTCTAAAATGACGTTATTTTCACGTAATGTTGTGAAATATTTTAGGTTTTTGCAGCAAACGACGTATAAATTATTTTAAAAGCTAAAAAATAGAATATTACAAATAATCTGAATTTTTCGTTTCGAATTTTATTACGAATTTTTCGTTTAGAATTTTTTATATCTGCCTGCTGAAAAATCTAAATTTGGTAATCCACATTTAGATTAATGTTGAATAATTTCAACACATAATTAGTACAATTTTTTAACACATTGTCGGACATTTTTTACTCTCATTCCTTCTTGCTTATGCCGCTGTTATGTCTTTATGTTACGAAATTAAAACATATAGAAATAAAAAATATATGTAAATCCATATACTTATCGGACGCATTTACTGCCCTAACTTTTAAATGCTCCTATTGAGCGCATTCTAATTAGGATGTGCCTTTATTAGGGATCGTAATAAAAGCTATTACAACACACCCTAAAAAAGACATTACCTTTTAGAAAAAGGCGTTGTTTAGAACATACGAGTGCCTACGGGTGTGCCCTGGAACGTGTCCTAATAATAACACATCCTAATTAGAATGTGTCCTAATTAGGGCGTGTAATAGTGATGCCACTAAATTATTTGAACAATATATATAGTTAAATATTTTTCCCTATTTTATGATTTATTTTTTGACGAAGTCACCGTTGAGTAATCTGTTAAATTTATCCAATTTTTTTATATTGCCTATGAGAAAAATTTTCAAAAAATATAAACGCCTTATGATCCGATTCTTAATGTAAAGATGTCGACGGATGGTGTAACGTCAGTCAACGAGGTACTCACTGAGGCTGGAGACTACAGGTTCAATTCCTGCGTTATGCCCATTTTTCAGCCGAAATTGCCAATATTATTTTTTAATCTTTTTTTTTCGTATAAGAAAAAGTTTCTGTAGAAACTCGATTTCTTCAATTTATATTTCTGGTCGTGACATTTAGATGAAACGAGTAGAAAAACAATGTGGTTGATAAAGTATATCTGGCTCATTTCGTAAAATTGAATAGGCGAGCATGAGAATGAGAAGACTAATTAAATTGCACATACTGTGTATTTATGAGGAAAATGCTAAAATCAGGCTAAATTTTTTATTGTAATTTTTGAATTTTAATTTATCACAATGTTCTCAAAAAGAAAACAACTGTTCATTCTGTCTAAATTCTCTGCCAAAAATAAACTTTGATCATTGTTTGTTTTTCTGAAATCATTAATTTTTGTTAGAAAAAAAACCTGCGTACTATATTAACCAATGTTATGTATATAAAAAACTTAAACATTCTGTAAATTGACATGTTACGTCAGTTTTACAAAAAAAAAGTAATAAATTGTTAGCTAGAGTAGGAATATTGTTTCAAAATTTAATTTTTTAGTTTATCATATATTTTTACCAGTTTGTATCTTAACATACTTATCGAGGATTTTCAGAATTATGTTATTCTGTCAGATTCCATTCCCTAGAGTTTTTAAGGGTTAGAAAGCTGATTCAATTGTTTCAGTTCGAAAAATGTTTTTCTAACATAAATTAAATATTTAATTTACCACTTTTTTCGCAAAAAACCACGAGTTGGAAAAGTTGATTCAATTGTTTTAGTTCGAATATTGTTTTTCATAACGTGAATTAAATCCTTTTTCGCGTACATTCCCCAAAAAATTAATGCGGACTGTTTTTTTTCTGCTTGAGGCTAAGAAAGGATGAAAAAACAAATCAACGGAAAAAAACGGATCAACGGACAAGCGCCGTAATATTTAGCGCGACATCGATAATTAATATCTCCATGGCGCTTTTTTACCGGGCTTTGCACAGCTAAATGTTAAAAAGGCTGGTTGTCGTCAATTAGTTTTCGGTGTCCTCTATGTAGTCGCATTACAAATTATAATACACTCCAAACTGAAACCACCTCTTGGTCATTTTTACACTCCGCACATTTTTGCCCATTGTCAATAAAAATCCCAAAACTAAAACAATTCCACAGCCGGATAATAATGGAAAAAATAAATTTATTAAAAATCAGCTTAACCGACTTTATACTCGAGTCAATAAATTATACCGGATTCTAGCTGTGTACAGTACACAGCCACTGGAAAAATTCCAGGGTTGTACCTTTTCTTTTCCGATGGTGTCCCTGTGTGTGCATAAACATATCCGAAGTAGTAGTAACTTACGTAGTTTACATGCGCGCCCCTTACCGCTTTTTATTAGCCATGTTATAAATTTTTAAACCGAAAAGATTCCTTCGCATTGTTAGCCTCCCGCTTCCTGGATTTAAGCCAGTCGTGCGTTTTCAACGGCGGCACTGTTATATTCTCGATTTTTCCGCCTTTTTATTGTGTCACAATTCCCGTTGTGTTTATGTTTCAGAAATATGACGCCTTATAAATACGAGTTCTATAATGTAAAACTGTCGAGCGATGGTGGAACGCCGCATGTCAGTGGATGATGTACTGATGCCGGAATTACAGGTTGAAGTCCTGTATCGCTTATTTTTCAGCTAAAAGCTAAAAATAGGAATTTGGTTTGATTTCTTTCTTCCAAAAACTAGAATTATTCGGCCTCATGTTTCTAAACGTCACAATCGACCTAAGTCACATAAGAATTAATTTGCATACAACAAGATTAAATTTGCAATACATCTTTTGGAATTTGAGTTCAGTGGTTTTTAGAGAAAAAAAAACCAATCATAGTGCATACAGCAAGTGCCCCATGATTGTACTAAACTCAAAATTCCTAAGAATGTATTGCAAATTTGATCTTGTTGTATGTAAATTATTCTTTATGTGACTTTGGTCCATTCCATTGTTTGACGGAAGTATTTTACCCGAAAATAATTTGCGTTAGGTTTGTGCGGTTGGTTTAATCAAAAATGCGTAAATTAAAAAAGGTCTGACTGTGCGATAAACAGTTGTGCTACTTATATTATTGTTGTTCTTGCCCTCTAATACCATGCTTTGCAGTTCTGACCATTTAAAGCGGAAAGAAAGCTCCGGAGTTCCGCCCTTTAAATAAGTGAATTTAAACTTATTGAAGCTTGGAATGCATTTTAAGTTACTTTATCTGCATTATAGAATATCTATATATCGTTTAAAATTAGCTTTGAAACAAAATTGGATTTTGTGCGTAATATTATTAGATATTTTACTTTTTTGTTGATTTCGACATGTAAATTATTCTACATGTTAAAACATGGAATAATTCAAATAATTCGAATTATACGATTGTATTATGTTGAAAAATTTCATCTAGGAGATGAACGTTCGCAATTTTTTCGGTTGCAAACAACAAAAAAAAAACTAAAAATGTAAAATTGTTGGGCGAGATTTTTTTCACGTAACGTTGTCAAATGTTTTACGTTTCTTGTCTCTACATAATGTTGTCAAATGTTGTCAAATTTTTACATAATGTTTTCAAATATTTTATGTTTTTTTGGCGTCGGGTTTTCAATTAAATATTGCTAAATGATTAGTTAATGTTAAAATATTATTTTAAAGCGTACTAAATCGCCATTTACAATTGAAGTCAATTACATTGAGGAGTTATTACGGCACTTTTGGGAATTTCACCGAAGTTTGCTCTTCAATATTGTCTTTACTCTGACACAAAGAGTCACAATCAATTATAAAATCAACGTGACTCTTTGACTCATTATGATTATATTATTTGTGTCTTAAAAGATAAAAAGAGTCACACGAATATTTTATTATGACCATTCTGACTCATTTTGACAAAGTAACGGCGATTATTTCGTGATTGTTGCCGTCGATAGGTTCCCTGGGAATTTATAACTTTTCTAATTTTTTTTTGTTTTATCACAGCATAGCTCTTTAAAATTTCCAATATATATTCCAATATATACAGCGGAGAAAAATTTCAAAAATTAAAAAAAAAACTTTAAAGAAAACCAGACAAGACCTGGTAAAAAACGGCGCAGTTGTAAACGATTTTATCCGCTAATCAAATCGTCGTTACTACGGCAAAATGAGCCGCTGTCCTTATAAAATACACGTAACTGTGACTCATTCTGTAGTTATTGAGGTCCAATTTAAATATAAAATGAGTTACAGGCACACATGTTTTATAGAAACTTTGGCTCATTTTGCAGTAGTAACGACTAAATTATTTATTGCTCATCTACCATTCTGATTGGTTTTCAATCACTCATTATGCGTTTAAACATTTACAGCAAAACAGTGCGTAGTCCATTAAAAACTTAAACATGGCGCCAGAAAAAAGTTCCAAGAACTACCTGAAAATTCGAAGAAAAAATCTTGGCAAAACCAGCCGAGACCTTGTAGCAAATGCCTTTGCTAGAAAGTTTAATATAAAATCGATCTTATTTAGATCGATTTTATCAGCCAATGGCCATTATTGTTCAATAAAAGTCTATTCCAATAGGTTTTTAACCATTCATTCGGTCGCATGGAGCGTTACCGCAAAACGGTGCCTAGTCCATAGAAAAGTTGAACATGACGCTAAAGAAAACGTACATGAACTACCTGAAATTTCGACAAAAAACCTTAGCAAAACAAACTGAGACTGGGTAAAAAATTTCCTTTTAGTTGCGACCGATTTCATCAAGCGAGGGGCAAAACTAAAACCTTTCAGATTAGCCATTGTTCACCGAAGACTCTGGCCCGTTTAGGATGGAAGAAACCGGGAAAATATCGACGCCGGAGCCCCTTTTGACGTTTGCGCTATTGGAAGCGCGGACTATTTTCTTGTTTCTCCTCCCGTAAGTAAAACTCGTCTTTTCCCACTCGGCTAAATAAGAGGCCGAAATAAGCATATCATCCTAACTAAGTGGCACACCAGAGCTTTCAAACGGCAGACTATTACGTTAAAAAAGCGCGGAGCGACGCTTAAATTAGAAAGCACGCCGGTATTGAAATAAAACAAGTTTTTTTTAATTAGGTTAGATTTAATGATGCTCCCACCACTTAATATTATGCTTAATATCTAAGTTTAGGCCATTTGTTCCTCCGAAGCTCAAGAGTTCCGCTGCTTAATTAACTGATCTAAATCTTATTAAACTTTCAAATATGTTTTGATTCAGCTTCAACCTAGGATAAGTTTTAACGTTTAACGATAAATTGTTTCCCACAAATTTTGTTGAATGATACTTCGTGGCATTATTTTTAATAATTGATTTCGAAAATTCGCAAAGGTGCAGCTCCAGAGCGTTGGAGCTCCGGAGAACATAACTGTGCATTTTTACCTCTTGTGTACGACTTGAAAACTCGAAACCGTATTATTTTTGATGTTGTTAAAACATTATTTAATCCAAAAAACCAAGCCTAAACCAATTTTTTTATTTAAGTATCCAATTCTTATTTCTGCATGATGAAGAACAAGTTTTGAAACTTGTACCTTAAAACATTTTGGCTGAACTCTTAAAAGCTTGCAAAGATTATTTGAAGGTAGACTTTATTTTCTTAATTTCCTTAAGTTTTTATTTCACTGACATTGAGCGTCCCACTTAATATTTTGTTGTGCAAATTTTAGATTTCATATTTTTTGTGAATTCTACACAAAAATAGCATTATTTGAAACGGATTTTTTAGTGTAAGCGCTCTTAGATCTTCGTATACAACATACTTTGCATTCTAATACTTACTGAATTTTTTTTTCTATTTTACTAGGAATATATGCAATTAATTTTCATGTATTTTTGACTGTATTATAATTTTAAGGATTTATTTATTTATTTATTTTGAACAAAAATTATTATTTAATCTAATAACTAGCCAACGATTGCTTTCAATATTTAATTATTCTAGATTCAATTCTATTGCAAAAAGCGCGGAAGATATATTTGTTCAATTTAATTACTTTTATTGAATTTTTTCTGTCAACTATGCGGTTTGTTTTAATTTTTTGGATTGAATTTTGTAGCAGTTAAATATTGCAATTACAAAGATCGCCCAAACGCTCCTATTTGACTATAACAATGCACTATAATAAAACGTAATCTTTAGTGAACGAAACGGGAAAGTCATCTTTTTCTCTTGTCGGTCCGCTACAAAGAAATTATTTTAAAACAGCAATAAATCAGAGTGAAAAATTATTACGAGCTATTTATAGTGGTTTTTTTTATTGGTATTATATACTTTTTATTTCGAGTTTTTTATGTTCCGTGATAAGATGATAGTACGAAATTATGTACAATTTGTGCTATATCATAGGAGAACGGATAATATTCTATTAATTTAATAAAATTAAAACTTAATTTTGTTATAAATTCAATACTAAAATTGCATAATTTTTCGGTCTTAGTATAAAAATAATGTTTTCTAACATATTATTAGTAGTTTGTAAAAAATAAGAATAGAGCAGGAAAAAGGGGCGATTTTTCCGTGGGCGTATATTTAGACAGAAAAGAGGTGGACTAGGCTGAGATGGACATTGTGTGGACTATAGGAAATTTGCATTTGGTTTGGCCAGCTGCTTACTAAATAAAAATTTCTGTCATATGATAATGATTTGTTTATACATTGATCTAATCACACAGCATTGTTGCATGTTTTTTAGTTTGATGAAATTTCAATTTAAAAAATCATACTCACAGCAATCTTTGACAAGCGCGAAATCGCCACTTTTTTAAGTTTATAGTTGTTTTTTACACATACAAATATAACCTTCTAATTGAAAAAGTTGCGATTTCGCGCTTGTCAAAAATTGCTGTGAGTATGATTTTTTAAATTGAAAAATAGTCCTAGTCCACCTCTTTTCTGTTTAAACATACGCCCGGGGAAAAATCGCCCCTTTTTCCTGCTCTATTCTTAGAGCATTTTTCAAGGCTAGTTAATTATTTCAAGATACTAAAACGTCGTAACCGTAAAACGTCAAATGTTTTGATAACAGATCTTTTTTTTAAATTTCACCCCATTCCAAAAACTCTTATTTTTTTGTTTGTTAAAATTTTTCTAATGGCTCAAAAATATCGCTTTATCATCTAATATTTAAAAAAAAACTGCAATAAAAATCTTTAAACTAATAATAAACTTTAACCTCTATATGTATATTATTTTTCATAAAGAATGGTCCTTTTTAGAGCTTATTTATCATAAGCCTTAGGACCATTTCTAGTAAACCATGTGATCGTAATCGGGCGAACGTGATTGGTTCGCCTTGGTAATGCAATGTATTGTGTAGAGTTTTGTATGTTGTTTGCTGGAATAAATGATGATGATGATGATGATTTTAGACATTTTATTCTTATTTTTATTATTTTATTGATAAACATTTTCTTATAAATTAAATTTTTTATGATTTAACTAAAAAAGACCTAGGTTTTTAAAATAGTATTAATCTTAATCATTATTACAATAATGCAAAAATCAAGTTTTTACGACAGATTTGCAGTATGAAAAATTTGTTTAACCAAAATTAAAGCAAGCGTTCGAGTTTTTTTAAAAATAAATGGATTTTTCGTCCTAATTGCATTTAAAAAATTACTACAATTGATTGTCTTTCCATTCGGGCATTAATACCACCAATTCCCAGGATAAAAATAATACTCTTATTGTCATCTATTGCATAAAATACGGGTATATCTTTTTGTTTTCATTCTCTAAACGTAAGCTTAGGTTCTTACGTAACCTTCACTCTTTTTTTTTTCAGAATTTGCTTCGAAAAATAATATTTTAAACCAAATATTTCATGTAAAAAACCTCGTTAGGAAACGAAGTTTTCTGGTGATTCTTTGAATAACCGGAATAAATATGATAAATGTCTGTTGAATCTTAGTTTTAATCCGTCAAAACGTATCGATTTGTTACTTTTTGTACTCGGTCGTGTTTCGTGCAACGTTTGATTAACGAATTTTTAAGCCGGTGCAAACTTTAAAATCCAAAAAAACTGGTCTCTATCACTCGCAAAAAACATAAAATTTAACTAATATTAAGCTCGATGTATTCTGGCCGCTAGACAACTAAATAGTCATATGAAAATTTATGTATAAATCATATACTTTTATAATTCAACTTTTAGTTTTAGTGTATTTCTGCAGGTTTTTTTTGTAAAAAAGGTCTTTGAAACCGGCAGCAGGTAGCTTGGAGCCGCGAAAAAGCGAATGTAAAAAATATTTTGTGGCTAAATTTAGACTTTTTACTTTTACAGCCTAATTTTAGGCTTTACTTTTACTTAAGTTTGGAAAAAGTTTTCAGATAATTGATATTTTCGGCTCCAAATTCCCCACTTTTAACTCTCCAACTCTCCAAATTCCAGCTCCAAGTTCCCTCGGTTTCAACGACCACAAATCACTGCGGTTTTCCAAAGTGACTGATTAACAAGATAAAAAAAACATTGTTAACACATTTTTAGGAGTTTTTATATTGTGTAGTTTCACATGTAATAGTTTATGGTTTAAAATGACTATCAATGCTGATCGATCGAAACGGAAAGTTTTACAACAGTTAATACAGTTTTGTATTTAGCATAATTTATTTATTTATTATAATTCGTATTGTGCATGACACAGGTTTAAAAATGCCGCGAAATAAACCGAACCTTTGTGCGAGCTTATTTTTATTGTCAGCATAATAATCATTGTGTCTTGAAAACAAAAAAAGTATGTAATTTGGACAAAAATGCATTTAGAAAAACCGTATTAATTTGCATCATTAATATTTTGATAAATGCGATAAATTATTTGAATATTTCCAGTTGATTAATGCGTCTAAATATTTTAAAAATAACTGAAGAATTGGCCACGGCTGTAGTAAAGTCTGGCAAATAATTTTTGCTTTGTGTTGAAACCCCATAATGAAGGTGTGCCCCAATAGGGTCAATATGGCCCTAAATTGGGTAGTTTTCGGCATGTTCTCCTATATGTGTTTTACCGAACCCGTGAGATATCGCCTGGCGTGTCACCCACCGCGTATCAACGCTAAGCTGACATGCCTGGGGATGCTTCGTTAGGTTTCGCACCTTCCAGAATAATGCTCCGTAGTTCTGGCCATTAAAGCGAATAAGGCTCCAGAGCTTCATTCTTTATATGAGCAAATTAAAGCTTATTACAGCTTAAAATATGTTTTAATATGCTGTTATTGCACTTTTAGGAGTATTTTTTTATTGTTTTTAATTAATTAAAAAATCAATTTAGCACAATAATCTATGGTATTATTTTGTAATTATTTATAAAATCAGTACAAAATTAAAGCGGACTTTTAGAGCTCTTGAGTATCCGAGCACCGGTGGTTGCTCCAGGGGCCTATTTCATAAAGACGTTTGTAAATTTTCATTTTACAAATCTTCGCCTATTTTTTGTAAATTACATAATAGAGGATATAGGACACGTCAAATATTGATCGGCCAGCGGAGATGAAATGACGTGGCTGCAACCAATCAGCGCAGAGCAGTGCGCGGAGATGCTCCCCCTGGATTACAAGTCGAAAAACCTTTATCGTGTATTTTACAAAAAATAGGCGGAGATTTGTAAAATGAGAATTTACAAAGGTTTTTATAAAACAGGCCCAGAGCTCCTAAAAGCGAGTTGGGAGCATCACTAGTAATTTAGAGCACACGAAAACTTGAATTCGGGCGCACCCCACCTAGCGTCTGTCTCTATTGGAACAGTCAAAGTGTTTTAAAGTGATATATTATGCAGTTGAATATTTGTTATTTAGTTTTCATTATGTTTTTAATTTTGGCACAGGTCCATAACGTTTTTTGTTTATTTGCTTTAAAAAAAAGGGAAAAAAGTATTTTTCGATTAATTCTCAAGTTACCATTCGGAAATTTTTCAATTTTTTTTCCAAAATAAGGCATAACTTTGTTCCTATTTTTTATTTAGAAACTTTTATTGTTTTAATGACATTACACACAAACAAATGAAACACTGCATAAACAAAAAAATAAACAAAGCCAACATAACATTATGTTTTATCTATCTACCAACAAAATATATTGTCTGTCAGTGATAAAAAACGTCAATACGCTGTTTTTATGATCAATTTTACTTGAGATGAGATTTAAAGAACTGAAATTTTCATTAATGCCACAAAAAAATTAACTTTTAACAATAAAAATAAAAAAATTCAATTTAGCCAGTTCCATTAATTTTCTTGCATACTCTAAAAGTTTGTCAAAAATGCTCACATGTCCAGAGAACAGGAGCCAAATAAATCTGATAGGTGTTTTCAAGTTCTATCTAAAAACAGAAACGCAGTTTTCAGGACTGTTAGCTTATTACATAGTAAATAAAAAGCTATTGATAGGCAGTTCCGGTTTCGGGTTTAGGATGTTCCGGGTAAAATTTGGGGTTCCGGTTCCTGTTCCGGATTTTTGGAAAATCTCAATCCGGTTTCGGTTCCTGTTCGGAGTTTTTGGAAAATCTCAATTCCGGTTCTGGTTCCGGTTTTAATATTCCAGGGGTTTCGCAGTTTTATAGGCAGTTCTGGTTTGGGGTTTTGGATGTTTCAGGCAAAATTTGGAATGCAGGTTCCGGTTCCTGTTCCGGATTTTTGTGGAAAATCTCAATTCCGGTTCCGGTTCTGGTTCCGATGTTCTGGGGTTCCGCAGTTCCGCCCATCACTATAAAAAGCGAAAAATTAGCTAGTTCAAGCCTAACTTCAAGCCTTAATTTTCAAAAATATTTTTTTTAAATGTAAAGTGAAACATTTGCTACGCCATATGCAAATTTGTTCTGGCAGCACGATGTTTCAACTGCAGGAAACCTTTTTTTCAGTATTCCATTACTTGTATTATTGTGTATGTTATACACTATAGTACGCAAATTTTTGTTTGGAGAAATTTGTTCTACCCCACTGTAATCCTTTTTTTCCGCGCGTCTTTTTACTTAACGGGATTTCTTTAACCAAAGAACGAACTAGCATTCTTTTTCCCGCCCCATTTTACCCGTCAACCGGTTTTCCCGCTCCCCCGATTTTACCCCGGACCGGTCGATTGGGTGTTTAAACTCCTAGGTTCTTTTTTTAGAAAAAAAAAAACACGAAACAACTCTTTTTTTATATAGATAGAGAAAAACGAAATAACCCTTTTTTCATATATTGTATTGTATTTGATAGAGTATACTATGCAAATTTATGTTTTGAGAAGTTCGTTCTACGCCATTGTAACACTCCATTCTGCCGTTTTTTCAATAAAATTCCACTTTTTACTTTTGCCTTCTGGCCTCCTGTTTTTCCTTCTCATTTTCCCCGTCGACCCCCGTTTTGCCGCCTGATTTCACAGCAAATTTTCTTCCATAATTGTGCTGTATGTGATAGAGAATGATATGCAATTTTTTGTTCTGAAAAGCTCGTTCTACACTCCTCTAATGCTGCATGTTTCTTATTGAAACAATCGAAAAAGACTATCCTTTTTTTCCGCCCCATTTTCCTGGTGGACGGCGTTCACCCGCCTAATTTACCCACGGATCAGTGGAATGGATGTTTAAAGCTCTCTGTTTTTTTTTTAGAAAAAAAAACAACTATTATTATTGTGTATGTTACACACTATATAACAACAAAAAGTTACTCTTCTTTCATAAAAATCGCGGTATAATAGATAGAGTATAATATGCAAATGTGTGTTTGCTGAACACCTATAACTGTTCCTTCCGCGCATTATTGCACTCAACCAATCAGAAGAGACAAGCCTCATTTGATAAAGCATATTATGCAAATTTTTCTCAGTTTGTTGTACACGCTGTAACACTCCATTCTATTGCTTTTTTACTCAACCAATAAAAAGATACTAACATTCTTTTTTTCGCCCCATTTTTCCGGTGGACGGCGTTTCCGCCCAAATTACCCGCCGATCAGTGGATTGGGTGGGAAAGCTCCCTGTCAAAAAAAAAGACAAAAAGCGACTCCTTTTTTACAACCACCGTGTACTTAATAAAACATAATATGTAAATTTTTTTTGGTAGAAGTTTTTTCTGCGCCGCTGTAACACTCCATTCTGTCGTTTTCTATTTCATCCATTTAAAAAAATACCAGCTTCTTTTTTCCCGCCCGATTTCCCCGCGGACCGGTCGATTGGGTGTTAAAGCCCCGTCGGTTCCTATTATGAGGCGGTTTAGTCTCCGTAATACAGTTATAAGTGGGTGTATAAATACCCGGACGGGAGGGTCCGAATCCCAGGCCCCCACAATGCCGCTCCTAATTCGATTCCTGTCGTCGTTAATTATTTCGCCGCCAGGAACGCCGCCAGACTAAACGGTTCTATACACTTATAAAAAATGTTTCAACAAAAAAGTTATGGCGTTCTTCATATGTAAACCGTATGACGCGTTGTTAAATATTGATCCTGCTTTTAATATAAGTTTTTACGAGCTAATAATTAAATTGTTAAAAAAACAGACATTTTTACATTTTATTATTTATCTGGATTCTATTACCTTCAGTCAAGTTAATTCCAAAAATGTTAAATTCGTTTGAGAAACTGTCGAGCGTTGTGAAAGTAAAGCGTTTCAGCTGCGAAAATTATTTTTTTATAGTACAGCAAAAAGTTATGCACAGCGAAATTCGACTTCACGGAATACGGTGGATTATTTTCCTCTAAAACCCCGTCTACTAAGAGAACCTGAAATTAAAAAAAAACACACACTCTGATGTTTCACCCAAAAACATATAGATTTATGTCTTATGAATAATTACTTTCATGTATTTTATATTAAGCATGCGTCAATTTTTTCGGTTTTACGACCGGATCAAACTGTTTAAACTTGATTTTATTAAAAAGTTTTTAAAGGAGCATATTACATAGATACATACATACATACATACATATATACATACATACATTACATACCTTTGGATAAAATTGAATTTAGGGATTGATGAAGAAAGTTTTAAATTAAAACAGTTGCACAATGACCAAATAACAACTTAAACAAAATATGTGAATTTCGGGTTCGATATTGGGGATTTCATGAATCCGCAAAAGATCGTTGTTTGTTCCCTACTTTCAAAAAGTTGTTTAATTTTAACTTATTTCCAATCTTATACGTTTGGCCAGTGCATCATTTTAAATTACAGTATCTGATAATAAAACAAGCGCCGTAAGTTTCTGAACAAAATATTCTTATAGGTGAAATACTCGTGGCTGCAAACGTAGACGTGGTTTTTTTTGCTAACTACCGTATATTAAAATTTACACAACGATTTAACAGTGAAAACCATTTCAATCGCTTCCGGCCGTTGGCCTTCGCGCGCGAGTTAAGGCTGGTTCATACTTATGACAAAACGTTCTTTGGACAAAATCCAAAGGACAACGTGTTCATACTTTTTGTCTTTTGAACTTTTCCCTTTGAATTTTGTCCCTTGCACTTTGTCCAAAGGACAAATTCTAAGTAGCATTTATACTTCGTGCAAAGGAAAAAGTCCAAAGGACGTTTTGGCTTTTTTAAAATTGTCCTTTGGACTTCGTCCAAAGGATGTTTTGTCATATGAACCAGCCTTTATACTGTAAAAATGTGAGCGCTTTCCCAATTTTACCGCTCCAAGAAAAGTTGGACCAGTGCCGAGACACGGTTTCTGCTGCCATTGCGTTGATTAGTCGATTTTGTAAACGTAAAACTATTGTGAGCTATTGGTCGTTACAGAAGGACGAGAGTCGCCGCTACGACAGTTTTACATATAGTAAATTTAAAAATACTGAATTTTAAATTCTATTTTTGATATATTGCTCCTTCTGAGTGTCTGCGACCAACTTTATTTCAAATGCGCTAATTTCACCCAGATTAAAAGTTTTGTTTATATACTTAGGTAAACACGTGTTTCAAAACCTCAACTGCATTTAAATTTCGGTTAAAATAAGTCGTATATTTTTTTATTAATTCCTAAATGAACATTTTTACACAATTGTTTTCAGCCTTACTTTTAGGTTAAATTTGTTGTTGGAAAATGCATAAAAAATTAATAAATAATTATCAAATTACTTAATTTGGAACTCAAATGCAATTTTTTAAAAAGCTAAAGTTGTTTAATTTTTGTATATTTTGTGAAAAGGTGGAATTAAAAAAACCCTGCGTTCTTATTTGTTTTTTTTTAAACGTCATTACCGCACAATTTTAATTGGTCCCCTCATGTTTGAATTCTAATTTTCAACGTCAGCCAGATATAATTCAACCATAGTATTGAGCTGCACTGGCGCCTTCTTCTTTACGCTCAGAAAAATTCTTAAATCTCTCACGTGAGCGAGATAAAAATCTAAACAAGTGCGTTCACAACGGTTGAATCACTTTAATTCTTTGGTTGACAAACCGCGCAAAAACAATAAACGTACTGTTCATCATACTGAACGACCAATCAGCAGCACGCGACCCTAGCTTATGCAAATTAAACGATACCGTATGCAATTTATTTCTTGCGTGAGATTCATTGATCGCAAGGAATTAAGACAAGCAAGACAAAAAAAAATTATTGTACAAGTCCAATAATGTAAAAATTATGCTTGTCACGCGAGTTTGGTTTCTTATCACATGTGAAAACTTAAAAAAAGCCTGCAAATTTGAATGGTTTTCAAAGGAAATCGTGGTGTTTAATATTTTGAATGCAAGTTGTTGGAAGGTGAAAGTTGATTAACCGAAGATCCGCGATCAGCAACAAAATCTAACTGAGTGAGTTGTTTATTTACGAATACTCATTGGAAAGTTTTAAACCGTTTAAAATTTTACAACTTGAATAATTGTTTATTTCAAATAAATACTACAGTAAAATATTTTTTTTTCTTCAAAAAATTGATTAAAATTTTCATAATATAAAATGGTAGATCGGTTAACGTTAGTTATTCTAGATAAGGCTGGAGTCAGAGTCAGCGGAATTTAGTGTTTACTGTTTTTTTAATCTTTTTCGCGAGTAAAACGAAGTGATTTGGTGCTAAAGCTGGGTAAGCAAGTGTAAATTATGGTTTTATAAACATTTCGTACCGAAATCTATAGTTAAAAATTCCGTAAAACGTGTCACAACTTTCGCTAAACAAGCTTCAAAATTATAGAAAACCCAGTTTACTGCCAACGAAACAAAAAAACACACAAAAAAACAAAAACAAAAAAGCATTTCTATTAAGACAGTTTCTTATTAGAGTTCATTTAAAATTCCTTATGCGTCATGTGTAGTTAAGGCTGCGACCAATATCCCGGAAGGCATTGCATTGTGTTGATAAATTAATGCATACATAACGCTTCCATTATATTACGCGTATCAATAAATCCTCGTTTCCTCAACAGAACGAGTCACAGTTCACATCAAATCAACGTGACTCTGACTCATTGTGTCAAGGTAACGACAAAATGCCCAACGAGAGTCAGTGCTACCGCCACCGTCATCGTCTAGCACGTTCGTTTTTCACCTAACCCACCGGTGTCATTTTTATTATATTTTACTTTAATTTTATTATTCCTGGTTTGTAATAAAGCTTCGTTAGTCCGTTTTTATTTAATTATACACGGCGAGCGCCTTTGGCTTATTCCTTCCGGTCCGTTTGCGCGTTCCAACCAGATCTCGGGATAAAAAGCGGTTTTTGCGGGACTTTTTTCTAAAGACAATTTACACGAGTTTTCACGTCAAGGGTCTTTGGATAAATTATATCAACTTCTTTTTATATTTAATTGTTTTATAATTCGCCTTTTTGTCAGTTTTATATTATAATTTTACTGACAAATAATTAAATTCAATTCAATCCGTCCTGTCCTTTTTTACATTAACGATTAGTCTCATAACTAAGCCTAAGCCTAAAGCCCAAACCATTTTTGAACTCTAAGATTTCTTTTTTATGGCTCCAAGACACAAGGTTTAAAAATTTTTACAACGACTTAAAAAACCCAATATATGGCTCCAAATAGCCCGTAACAAAAACCAACAACATTAAAATCCTGAAGCACACTTGGTGAAAAAATAATCGGATATTGAATCAAATTTTATCTAAACTACCGAATCAAATTCTATCTAAACTACCATTAAAAAATTGTTATAAAAATTATTCCACAGTGAAAATATTAATTTTCTTTACCATTAACAAATCAAGTTTTATGCAAGCCAAAAATTTCATTTAATTTTCAAAATGTGTTGCCTTAAAACCCCTCGAGAATAGGCTTCAAAACAAGCAGCTAATAACAAAAAACCACCAGCCAATCAACTATCGAACACATTTTGCCTTTTTATTAATTCAGAATTTAAAAATCTTCAATTTTGAGCAATATAATATTTGTACCACCTACATTATTTTGCATCTGTATGTATTACCGCGTAAAATAAGTTATAATTTTCTAAAATTAAAATTGTTCAATGAATAAAAAATGATAATGTTCAAAAATATTATTTAAAACTTTAGAATTCTACTGTGCCTAGTGCAAGCACAAGATAATTATTGTGACCAAATATGATGCTATCAAATACTGCGTTGTTTGATTGGAGTGAAGTGAGTTACTGCATGAAGATGACTTTTCTTTCCACAGTTAATTGCTCTATAATTACCTCATTTAAAGGCAAGGTCAATTAACTTTTTCTTCCCTGTTTTTTAAGGTGACTTTTAATATAAATTACGTCTTATTTTACCCATATTACGTAAAAATTACTTATTTTTACTGATCGGTTTAAGTATATTTAGTTAATTCGGACGCTAAAAAAGTTTTTTGACTGTCTAAAGCCCAGAATTTTTCGTTAATATTCACAAAAAAATCGAATAACATACCGTAATTCACGACATTGTACAAGTTTTGTCGCCAAATATAACAAACTGAATAAAAGGCAAGGTCAATTAACTTTTTCTTCCCTGTTTTTTAAGGTGACTTTTAATATAAATTACGCCTTATTTTTCCCATATTACGTAAAAATTACTTATTTTTACTGATCGGTTTAAGTATATTTAGTTTATTTGGACGCGAAAAAAGTTTTTTGACTGTCTAAAGCTCAGAATTTTTCGTTAATATTCACAAAAAAATCGAATAACATACCGTAATTCACGACATTGTAGGGTAGTGCATTTAATTTCGGCACTTTTTCGTTTTTCCAATGTAACTTTTTACTGTATGACCTGATTTTCATGTTTGATAGCTCATTTTAAAGCTTTTACGATACTGCGTTGCGTCATAAAAAATTCACTGTACGAAAGTTGTTTTTTACTTAATTAAATCAGTTTTTAAAAAATTGGAAAATTGCCGAAATTAAATGTATGCATTTAATTTTGGCACTTTACAAACAATCGATTGTTTCTCAGTCAAAAAATCATCATTTTCAAAAATTTAAAAGCCTATCATTATCTCCAGACAGTTTTCTTTAATTTAAGTTTCTACTTGTTGTTCAACGTGTAACTGGCAAAAAGTTACAGCTAAAATGCTAAATGGTATCAAAATGAGAAAAATTTGGGAAAAAAAAGTGCATTTAATTTCGGCACTTTTTAAAAAGTCCCTCTGAATCGAGTTTAGGTGCAGTGCTATGACCCCTACACATTTAAACGTTGTCTTTTAACTATTTACAACTACAATTTAACACCCGATCACTAAATTCAACCCGTTTTTACCTACAGCAATAGTGTGCCGAAATTACACTATTTTATTTTATAACGATTGCTCACCACAGACACAACGTAGAACCACGGAGACTAAAAATTCGGAAAATAGACTAAATTTTACCAGGACAGTTTAATTTTTAAACTAATTTATTGCGTATTCATGAAATGCCCATGTTCTAAAAACGAGTAACAATTTTATTTTTTATAAATCACTCAATTTCACATGAAAATATCATAACATAACAAATAAAAAGCTCACGACAGTCATCTACATATAATTAGCTCTCATTTGAGCTATCAAACGTCGTTTTCCGTCCAGGATTACCAAAGATATAGTCCAAAATCAAAAATGTCCAATTTGGAAAAGTGCCGAAATTAAATGCACTACCCTACAAGTTTTGTCGCCAAATATAACAAACTAAATAGGGCAAACTCTGATTCACTCGATAAGCTGTTTTTTCGGTTTTGCTTCCTAAGCCTAAGCATAACCGAAAAAACAGCTTATCAAGTGAAAAAACAGCTTATCGAGTGAAATTTGTCGAGTGAATCAGAGTTTGCCCTAAATAGCCCGGTAGCCGCACTCATAAAGCGCGATTAACCAAGGATTAACCAAAGATTAAGTATGGACGTCTTTTTTCATGGACAAGGAGAGAATCGGATTAAAAAGCTGATAAAAACTGACTTTAAACGCGGTTTTTGGACTTTTTCTGATGTAATATGACTTGAAAACTATACATACTGTTTTAACTAAAGTATTTTTATATAAATAAATGTCAAATTTTAAGAATATTTGAAAAAAAGTAAATGACATGATATTGTTAATTTTTAATTTCGAAATAAAAAAAATAAAATTGAAAAAGACGAATTTTATTTCGATTTTGTATTGGTTCACATTATTAATTTAAATTAATAAAAATTTAATTCCTCTGTATGTTTGATTATGTTATAAGTTTATTGTACATTATTAATCATTATTTAAAGGAATTGAGTCTTTTATCAATTTATATTATATTATGTGAGCCAATGCAAAAGCCAATCAACAATCGTTGGTTTAATCCTTGGTTAATTTGCGCTTTATGAGTGCGGCTACGGGACTAAAATTATTTTATAGTTTCTATTAATTCCTAAATGTTCATCACTAAGAAACCAAAAAGCAAAGAAAACAATAGGCAAACGATTTTGCAGAGTAAAAATAGTTATAGATTATAAACGATAAAATCTAGTTGTAGATAAAAATTATAAACGATAGAATCGTGTTCATGAAACTTTAACATGTCGGCTTGGACAGCGTGTCGGCTTGGACAGCGTGTCGGCTTGGATAGCGTGTCGGCTTGGACAGCGTGTCGGCTTGGACAGCGTGTCGTCATCGTCACACACGGTGAGCGGCGACACACTAAACCACCGCTTGTCGCCACGCGCAGCTTGGACTTAACGGTTTACTTCGTTCAGGCATAAACACGCTGAGCGTGTGCGGCCGCGTTAAACGGGCCGAAATTTGATTAACCCTTTCTAATTATTATCGCATCTCAGACGCGGAATGTATACCGCTGCTCTTTGAGAAAGTATATGCTCACCTTTGTGCTATAGGGAACAGCAAGGTTTAATATTGAGCAGCCTTGGCGGCTTTTACTTTTGCATTTAAAGCCTGCTTTTTAAATTATTTGGTCAGAAAACGGTAGTAAAAAATAGCATAGATGTAAATATTGAATATGTATATCTCATTTTTAATTTTGTTTAATTTTGTGGCTTAAAATAGTTTTGAAAACTTTTTAGGATATTTGTTTTTTTTTGGGTTCTTGTTGCTTCTTCCACTTTTATTTTTTATAAACACGTATTTGAAATGAATTGATTTGAATTTATTGACACTTTCGATTTAATAAGTGCACTGTGCTTATTTCAATAAAATTTTATATGCCTAAATTTTTCCATTGTTCGCACTGAAACCAATATTAGGTTTGAGGAAACCGAGGATGAAAATGAACTTTTATCTAGTTTGGCTATCTTTTTATAAGAGTCTTTTCTCGCTTTTTTGAATTCAAGCCACAGGAGAATAGAACGCGTCTGCATAACCCAATAATTTGTGACATCAAATAACGTACATATACATCAAAATCAAAAAAAATATATAATCCTAGAAATGAAGCCTTTGATTTGATTAATTTTAAGATATTCATTTGAAAAAACTACACAATGCTCGTCAGAATTTTTTGTGGTAAAAATAGGATTTCTATACAATTCCAGAGGCGATTATAACTTGTGTAATCGTAATTTTAAAACCAAGATATGCTTAATTCAATCAGGAACGCAATGAATGACGTGTTTAATGTTTTAATTTTCCTACGTAATTTCTTAGTTAAGCGTTTGAAAAATGCGTACACGGACTTATATTCAAAATTCACGATTCACAAGAAATATTCAAAATTTTAAATATGTTTTACATGTGAATTTTTGTATGAGACTCCGTATAAAAATTAGTGTAACTAATTCTCTGGGAGATTTTTTATGAAAGGGTGATTGTTTTGCAGTTTTTTACATTTTCAATTTTAGAATCGGAAAAACAAGCGACCGGATTACCGAATTCTATCATAATCACATTATTGGAATATTACAGAAATGTCACAAGGAACATTTCCATTTTGCGACGAATTGCACTTTTTATTTTAAATTTTATTTTTAAACAATAAAACGCTCAGATGGGACTGTCACACAACAGCTAGTGGTCGGGATAGCTAGAGATTTTTTCATATGCGATGCGATGTGATTTACTAAAGTTTTTTCCCAATTTCCACAAGATTCATTTTCGAAATTTGTCTAATCATGAAGGTCCGGATGATAGAGTGAACTCAATTTTACAACAATAAGCTTGTATAAATTATATACCAACTTGGAGAAAAGCCAATTTTTCTACGTTTACTACATTGTACTTCGCGCTTTGGATGCACATATTGACACTTATTTATCGCTGGCGTTTGTATTTGGATCAAGCATGTAGGAAAATTGGTGCAAAAAATTGATTCTAGAGTATTTATTTTTATGGATCCAATTACTTTGCGATTTCCAGAAAATAAATGGAATCACCACATTTAATTTTTAGCCGGAAATTCATCGGTAGTCACAAAGTTAAGGCTTATAAATCCGAATTTTTTTAGTTTAACGGATTTAACAGATTAACAGAACAGTTTAGATTATTCAGGAATAGACGCAAAAATCTGTTTATTACTCCATTTCTTTTTCGAACTTTTTGTATTAATGATTCAAATGTTTTATTAAAAAAAATGTGCAAGAACTTAAAAAAAGCAATAAAGCAAATTAATAAATGTTACTTCTTTTATAAGCTTACGACTAATCTTTTACGGCTGTTATTTTATATTGCTCTGTCATTTATCATATATATTTTTGGTTAATATTCCTTAACACTTAAAATACCGCAAAATAAATCAAAAACAAAACCTTCATTAATGTCAAATCGAAGAAATTTTGTTACTAAAAATACATGACATAAGTGAATGAAAAAACGTTCGCAACCTAAAAAATTTACCCGGAATAATTTTAATATTAAATTTTTTACGCAGATGAATTTTACTATGTAATGAGGATTAAATAATAATTTAATCATGAAGTTAAACTTAAACGGAAAAAGATTAAACTTATAGTTAATGATATTTTTTTTTCTGAAAAACAACAGGGACCAAAAGAACACTAATCCAGGAATTTTTCAAAATTACGTTTACAATTGTTGATTTCCCTTAATTATTTGGTTGAAAAGCCGGGCAAGCAAATCGTCTTTATTCTGACACAAAGAGTCATAATCTTAATAAAATCAACATGACTCTGACTCATTCTGTTATGGTAACGACGAAATAATGAATATTCTATTTAGTTGCCAGCAACCCATGCTTATGCAAATTAAACGACGAAAAAATTTTAGTGTGTGAGATTCATAAATTTAGCGATTCCAAAAAATTAATGTTCACTCGAAATAGTTATAGACTATAGAGCCTATAGTGAACTTTCTCTTTACCCGTTCCCGTTATGGCCTTTTACCCCGTTACAACCGTGAAACCTTCGTACGACTAAGGTGAAACCTTCTTCTCACGATGGTGGTATTTTCGTATGACAAATGTCATACGTAAACCTTATCGCGGTAAGGTCTTCGCATGACCTAGGTCGTACTTCCGTCATTCATAATTTTTTGTGCGCGAATAGTGCCCAGTAAGCGAGTAAATTAAAATGGTAAAATACAATGTGCGGTAGCAATATTCAAATTTTTGCAAAATGAAATATCCTAAGTAATACACTATATCTGTGAAAAAATTGCATATTATTGCTACCTTACAGCTTTAACCATTGCCATTTAATTTGCTCGCTCACTGGGCGCAATTCGCGCCCAGTGAGCGAGCAAATATGTATGACGGAAGTAGGACATGGGTCATATAAAGGTTTCACGCTTGTAATCGAGGAAGAGGCAATCACGGGAACGGGTTAACAGAAAGGTCACTGGTTTGAGTCCAGCTGCAAGGTTTTTTTTTAGAATTCTTTGATTTCATTTTTAAATAACACAATATATAAATAAACTGCAAGATCTAGTTTTTTTAGTTTAATTTAAAGCAAATTTTCAAGTAAGATTTAGCTAAAATAATAACGTGCACGATTTTAATCGACAAAATTTTTTAGATAACCTTTTTCTAATTTTTAACGCGTCTTAATTGCAAATGAAGTTCTTTACTACTGAACTTGGCGTTTTCCCTGCGCTCAGACGTACTTAATTATACTGTGCGTTTTAGACGCGATAAAATTCAGAAAGGGCTAATGGTTTTACAGAAATAATTCAACCTTACGTTATATAACTTCAAATCCTAATTGTAATACTATGTAAATTTGATACAATTTGATACCAATGCCAAAAAAAGTAGGAAACTGTATAGGTTAACTGCTTAAATTAGGTCAGTCTAAATTCGGCCACCGGCTGTTATTTTTTCCATGCGCAAAATTATGAAATGAACTGGGTATGACCGGATAGATCGTCATGTTATTTATCTAGCCATACCCAGTTCATTTTATAAATTTACGCATAGCAAGAATAATAACCGGTGGTCAAAATTAAGGCTGGCCGAATTTAAGTCAGTTACCCAAATAACATTTGTTGTTTTTTTTTTGTCCGCACTATCTTTGTGACTGCAATTTGATAGGAAATTGATTGATCTGTGATACCCGGTAGGGTTTACCGGCCGTCAATATTTGATCAATACCAAATATCGATTAGGACTGTTAGCGAGCATATCCTTGGTTTTGGATGTACCCTTTAAGAAACACGGGCGATGCCGAAGGATCGATTCTCGGAGTTTAAAGAGGTAAAACCAAAAATATATAATATAACGAAGAATGTGCAACTCCTATATAAAAAAGTACGGAAAAGGTGGCCTTTATAATAAGCCTCTCCATTTAAATGACACTCAACTCCTATATAAAAAAGTACGGAAAAGGCGGCCTTTATAATGAGCCTCTCCATTTAAATGACACTCAACTCCTATATAAAAAAGTACGGAAAAGGTGGCCTTTGTAATGAGCCTCTCCATTTAAATGACACTCAACTCCTATATAAAAAAGTACGGAAAAGGTGGCCTTATGTAATTAGCCTCTCCATGTATAAACAGATCACTCAACTCCTATATAAAAAAGTACGGAAAAGGCGGCCTTTATAATGAGCCTCTCCATTTAAATGACACTCTCCATAATAATGGCAAAGTAGCCATTTTAATGCGGGAAAATATGCTGTTCGCCTACGTTATTCAGCACAGATGTGCGCGGATCAATAAAAACATTTTATTTCATTTGCGGGATGCGTGCGCATTTAGTGTAAAGTGACGTAGGCGAACGGCATATTCCTTTGAATTAAAAGGCCATTATTATGGAGGGAGGGTGCCATTTAAATGGAGAGGCTCATTATAAAGGCCACCTTTTCCGTACTTTTTTATATAGGAGTTGCACATTTTTCGTTATATTATATATTTTTGGTAAAACCGTATTTTTTAACTCGGGTGCCGAACGCGGCGTCTTTAAGTTAAAAACAATTCTTAGTCACTACTTAAATTTACTTACTAGATTACAAGAATATCAAATAAAAAAAAAGGTTTTTTGTTTTTGTTTTTTTTTTCTTTACTATATATAGTAAAGAATTATTAGCCCTTGCAACTATCAACCATTAACTATATTTGCTTTATTTCTACATTATTACCATGATGATTTGACGTGTATCATTTGATATCAGGGCTCAGTTGCACAAAAAAAACTACCCTATAGATAATCTTAAACTACCCTATATATCGAACTAACTCAAGTTCGTCTGTAGGGGGTAGTCGATTGCACAAAAAAAACTAGGGGTAGTCGGTTAGATCGATCTCGATCTAACAGGGTGGACAGCTCATGAGGTATAACTAATCCTTAATGCACTAAAATGTTTTAATTAACAAAACAAATGCTGTTTTAACTTCGTAAAATTTTTTTTCTGGACTTATAAATATAGCGCGCTGTTTTATGTTGAGAGAAAATTATCACAATCTTAGAAAAGAGCGATTTTTTTTGCGATTGACAGAATCCGTTTGAAAAATAAAATGCTAAAAAGTTTATACAATGCTATCGATTTTTAAAAGAGGGTGAAAGGTTTCTGGTTGAACAGTTTGGTAAAGAATTGCGGTTGGCATTGTTTATATTAATTTTAATATTATTTTATAAAAAATTTACATGCATTTTAGGTCAAGTAAACGCGAAAAAAAAACTTATTTTATTTATTTCAATCACATTTTTAGAATTATTTTAACGTTTTAATAAATTTTAAAATGCATATTATTTAAATTAGAAAAAAATTCAAAATTTAAAATAAGAATAATAATGTCATTACTCTTTTTTAAAAGTATTTAAAATTAAATTTAGTAAAATAAAAATTAGCCAAAAACGGAACAGCGACCCGAAAAAATGGTCATCTTCCTACATGGTAGAATCACTGACTTGAATTCGGCAAGCCTTAATTTTGGTACGGGGTCTTTAGAGCCACAAGCAGGGAACTTGCAGCTATGGAAAAGTTTTAGGAACTTGGAGCCACGAGCAATGGGAACTTGAAGCCTTTAAGAAAAAATTGGTTTGGGGTTAGATTTAAGCTTTGCTTAGGTTTAGGTAAACGTTTTAGAAATTTTTTATTTTAGGCTCCAAGTTCCCTACTTACGGCTCCAAGTTCCCCATTTACGACCCCAAGTTCCCTATTTTTGGCTCCAAGTTCCCAAGGCTCCGTCGACCCTAAATCTTAATTTTGGCCAGCCTTAAATGGGTTGGTGTGTTTTTGGGTGGTGGGGTTGTTTTTTTTGTTTTTCTTTTTTTTTTTTCTTTTTTTTTTTTTTGGCCCACTAGTTGTTATTCCTGCCATGCGCAAACTTATGAAATGAACTGCATGTAGCTAGATCTATCTATCTAGCGTTGGGTTGTTTGCGCTGTGTTTGTGGTGTTCTTCTGCTTCTTTTTCTGTGATGCGTGCGATCGATCGCGCTGTGTTGTGTGGTGGTCTATCTGCTTCTTCTTCTGCGCTGTATCTGCATCATGCGATTTGTTGTTTGTGGTTTTTTTTGCTTGTCTTCTGGCTGTATCTGGATCTGGCGGGCGTGTTAGATGTGGTGGTCTATATGTGATGTCGCTCTCTTTGTGTGTGCTGTGTGTGGCTCTTCTCTTTAATTTATGAAGTTCATTTGATAATTTTGCCCATGAAAAAAATAAGTGTTTGGCCGAAACCAAAGCTGGCCGAATTTAAGTCAGTTATCCTACTTGCGAGACATTACTATTTACAAAGTAAATGACAAATAACATTGAATACTTACCGAAAAAAAGGCCAGTTTTCAATTATTTTTAATGTTATCTGAATGAAAATCAAATTATTTTTTTTACAATAAGAAAGCATAAATTTTAGCTTTTAAGCTTATTTCGTGGATATATTTGAAGATGTAGCAAAGTTGTTGCCATGGCGGTTATAAATTATTGTTTATAACTGGGAAAAAAATTTTGGGGAGGGTTTAATTTTGGGAAAGTTTAATTTTTTGGGGAAGGTTTATTTTTTTAATTTTCAAATCCAAGGTTTATGTGTATTTATTTGAAGGTGTAGCCTTTGTAGGCAAATAGCTACCTTGAGTTCGAAATGAATTCATAATAAAGAGTTTATTTATGTTTTCTTGTAGTACTAGCGCTCAAAACTTATATTTTTGAAAAACTTTATTTTTTACTACGAAATGATCTATCTTTAATATTTTTATAAGGGCGAATTTGGTGTTTACATTATTATAGTTTGGTTTAAAAATCGAAATTCCGCAGTGGCATGAAGTCTTATAATTTTTTCGGTTAATTTGATGTCTTTGTCACCTTCCTTGCTTCATCTTGGCAACCAAAAAAAGTGGTAAATTATTTTCGGCCATGGTTTCCTTTTGGTTTTGCTATAAATGAGTGTCAAGACCATATGTGGGCAGCGGGACCGGGACAATTCGCTCCCGTCAATTCGCTCCCGTCAATTCACTCCCGGGACAATTCGCTCCCGGGACAATTCGCTCCCGGGAGGTTTTATAAACGCAAATCTTATCAAACCAACTTCATTAGGGACAATTCGCTCCCTGCTCAATTCGCTACCGGCATTTTCAATAAACTCGATTCTTTTAAAATAATTCATTCAGACGAAATTAATGATTTTTTAGCTATTGTTTGTAAAAATGATGAGTAATTTATACAATGATTTAATTGTCATATAAACTAACCTATATTTTGTTAGACTCACTTAAAAATAAATGAGCATAACGGAATGCTTAGTTTTTGTGTATTATATTGTAATTATAAAAACAATGTTTATTATATCCATTTAACAATTTTTTATATTTCATTACTAACCAAAACAATTTCTTTAAAAGGCACATAAGCAACGTTAAAAATATGAGAAACAACGCATTAAAATTAACAATGAGATCATATGAATGCATTTAAATAAGACAACAGTTTTAATTTGATTTAAAAAAACTAATAGCTAAACTAATGATTTTAAATCGTTAGTTTAAATTAAATAAATCTTGATTTGCTAGTTTAAAGGTATGCTTAGTTTTTGTGTATTATATTGTAATTATAAAAACAATGTTTATTACATCCATTTAACAATTTTATTATTTTATTTTATTTAATTTTAATTTAATTTAATTTTATTATTTAATAATTCGTTCGCAGAAACAGCCAACTTGCACCATATTAAAGTGATTTTAAAAACCAAACTATGAATTCATTCCGATGTAAACAAACATTAGTGGTGTTATCAGAATAGGACATATTTTTTATTTATGGTTATCTGTATTTTTAACACTGAACAATTTTCTTTTAAATTGAAGGGTTTTGACTGTCGTGTCGTGTTTAAGGGTTTGGTGTTGTCGACTGTCATGATTATCTGTATTTTTTAATTTTATTAATTATTAGATATAAAACACAAGAAAATATAAAAATCTAAGAGCATCATTGTATTGCTAATTAAAACTAAACTTGAAAAATGTTCTGAGAATAGAGCAGGAAAAAGGGACGATTTTTCCCTGGGTGTATGTTCAGAGTTCAGACAGTAAAGATGTTGACGAGTCTGAGAACTCCGTACTAACCCCCGGTAGTTTCAGCTTATTTCTGTGCTAACTTCATAAATAATTGAAGAGCAGCACCAGAAGATATTTGGTCAAATTTTATTTGGAACATTTTTTAAATTCAAAAAAAAAAATAGTCCTAAAAATGCATATAAAATAATTTAAAGCATGTTTTGAAATTAAAAATTTAAAAAAACTGAGCGCTGCAGAGCCAGACAATGAACCCGGCGGCGAATCGATGCATGCACATAACACGGTGGAAATTTACAAAACACAAATAATTTTTTTATTAAGTATAATTATTTATATTATTTCCACCGAAGAATTAAAACCTTAAAAAATTGATAAAAAAGTAAATAATTATTACAACAATGAAAAAACAAATATTTTAATCAATACAAATCTGCTTTTAAGCACTCGGAAAGTTTATTTCATATAACATGTAAAACATGAAAACTCATTCTCAAAATTTAAAAATTTTCTAACTTTCACAAACGCTTTCAAAAGATTTTCACATAAAGTTTATCCCAAAATGTGTGAAACATTATGGCGTGATATGTTATGGTGTGATATTTTGTTTTTTGCTTTGCTTTTTATTAAGATATTATTATCTATTATTGATATGTCTTCTTCAGGTTACGCTGAAACAAAATATTGTATTAATTTAAAACAAAAAAAGTTAAGCCTTTCTGGAATTGGAGTTTATTTTTTGAAAGTTATTTATATCTGTAAATAAGAAATTCGACATTTTGAAACAGGTTTCATAAAAAACAAATTGCGTTTGCACCAACAAACTGTTAATGCCAAGTTATTTAATAAATTCTTGATTATTACAAAAATTAGTTTATATTTTAATACAACTTATTTTCTCATTGTGGAAAATTTTTTGGAATATAGGGTAGCTGACTTAATTTCGGCCACCTTTTTTTAAATTTTTTAGGATAAGTTTTTCTGATTTTTCCAATCGACCCGAAATTTGGTCTAAAAATCGAACGATAGCTATTTTTGTTGTTCCAGTACAAAATTTTAAAATTTCTGTTACACTTCAAGAACAGTGTAGGTTTAAACTTTTTTTATAGTGGCCGAAATTAAGGCGCGAGCCATTAACTTCGGCCACCTAGAAAAAACTGGCTCTGAATAATGACGACGATTAATTCAATGTACACAAAGGTCTCGGGAAGAAACGGAAATAATTCATATATAACGGTGGTTAACTAATAAACATGAGTAAAAACATAAATAACAGCTTGTTTTAGAAAAATCTTGAAAAAAGAGCAAAATAGTTAGTTTTCTAAACTCTTTATGCTCATTTTTTTAGTTCCAACGTTATATACCAATTACGTTTAATTCTTCTTGAGACCTTTGTGTACATTAAATTAACCGTCGTGATTGTTCATAACTATTGCCAAAACGAACAATAAAATTTTGAAAGGTTGCATTTTGAAATTTATCCTTAGGTATTGTTCTTGGTACATATAACTTAATTTTTTCCCGCTTGCAAACAAATCATTGTATAAATTACTCATCATTTTTACAAACAATAGCTAAAAAAAAATCATTAATTTCATCTGAATGAATTACTTTAAAAGAATCGAATTTAGTAAAAATGCCGGTAGCGAATTGGGCAGAGAGTGAATTCTCCAGGGAGCGAATTGTCCCCAATGAAGTAGGTTTGATAAGATTTGCGTTTATAAAAACTTCCGGGAGCGAATTGTCCCGGGAGCGAATTGTCCCTAATGAAGTTGGTTTGATAAGATTTGCGTTTATAAAAACTCCCGGGAGCGAATTGTCCCGGGAGCGAATTGTTCAGGAGCGAATTGTCCCGGGAGTGAATTGTCCGGGACCGAATTGGCGGGAGCGTATTGTCCCCAATTCGTGGGCAGCCTTCCGGATTTTAGGGGGTAGACCCAACCCCCGAAATTGGGGGGGTGTCCAAAAAATTTCTTGGGGTATACCTCTAATATTCCGTTTTTCGTGTTTTTAGTACTGGGACCCCCGCAATTTCAGGAGGTGTCCGGAGTACCCCCAAATTTTAGGGGGGAGGTGTCAGCAGTATATAAAGAGGATTTTTGTCGGGGAGGGATTACCTAGGTCTACCTGGGTTACCTGGTAGGTAAGATTTAAATCCTAAAAAATAACCTAAAAATGAGGTCTAAGTGTTTGATTTAGGGTATAACGATGTTTTGTAAAAGTATTTTACCTAAGGATTGGTCAAAACGACTTTTGGGACGGGAATTGTACCAAATTTTACGACCTACGCCTAAACTTCGAGACATTTAAAAATTAAATCTAAAACCGAATTTTGAGACACATATGGAATAGAAATTTTATCTTGAATACCAGTGTTTAAAATAACATATATAAACGCACGAACGAACATTTCTGCAACATTAAACACAAATCAAAATTTTATGTTAAAAAAGTGTTCCTTTAAAATTTGACTTTGTTGGGCTAAAATTAGCATAAATTTACAAAGTAAATCAACCTTTAAATATTTTTTCAGAAATTAATTCGGCAAATTTATTGAATTATTTTGCATGCGAAATAATTTTACGCTCATTTTGAAGATATTTACGTTAATTTTAATCTCTGGTTTTTAAATATTTTCCACATTTTGTTTTTAATTTATGACACTTTTTAAATTATAAATTGGACAAATCTTTGAAATTGCTAAATACCGATATCAATAAATAAAAATATACTATTTTCGGCGTTTAATGCCTTTAATTCTCTTAATTTCATACAATTTTAAAATTTGTTAAAACGAATTTTAATTTTTCGCCCAGTTCCAATTCCGAGTTGTCGGAAAATCTAAGTACAAAAAGAATGAACTACTTTGAGAACAAGACCAAGTTTTTTTTTTAACGACTTGCGAATACCACAAGTTCTAGCACGTGCTTGAACTACGTCTTTTTCTTCTTATAGACGATCTACCCCGGCAAAAGTTCAAGAATAAGATCGATCTATAATCAAGTTAGATCAAAATCTAGATCAAAATTATCGATCGATCAATAATTTTGATTTTTTCATGCTAATTTTAAACGCCGAAAATGGTATATGTAGTTTTAGTGTTTTTTTAACTCAGCCCAGATTTGATCTTTGTTTTTTTACACTTTTTATTAAATATTGTGCTTTGTTGTTACTTTTAGCAAGAATATATAATACAAGAGAATGTCCGACTGTACACTAAATTTTTGACCAAAATTTTGCGAGAAAAGTCGAACTTTTGAATTTGTGTGCGACTTTTTTCGCCAAAATCGGCCATTTTCTGCTAGTTTTCCCGCGCTGCGATTTTTAACACAGTGTAAGTTTTCTTGCAGTGGTGACTGCGACTTTTTTTGCACTCTATACTGCTTTATTCGCACTGCGATTATTTTCGCACTGCGAGTCTGGCTGCGCAACAAAAAAAAATACAGACGCTGGTAGTCATTTTCAATGGAATAAAACACTTCGAAACTTGTTTTATAAAATTTTAAAACGTTGGAAAGTTACTTTATTTTATTAAAACTAAAAAGTTTTAACATCTTAAGGTAAAAAAACGACTTTTACTCATTTTAACACAAAATTTTCGCTCCGCTTTGTTTTTATTTTTTTTGTTGTGCAGCCCGACTCGTAATGCGAAAATAATCGCAGTGCGAATAAAGCAGCATAGAGTGCGAAAGAAGTCACAGTCCTCACTGCGAGAAAACTAACACTGTGTTAAAAATCGCAGCGCGGGAAAACTTGCAGAAAATGGCGGATTTTTGCAAGAAAAGTCGCACACGAATTCGAAAGTGCGACTTTTCTCGCAAAATTTTGGTCAAAAATTTAGTATCTGATTTAATTTCGGCCAGGCCTTAATTTCGGCCACCAATTTAGGGTGTTAGAAAATGGACTTATTTTTAAATCACAAAAGAACAATTAACTGGATGAATGTTGAATAAAGTGTTTTTGCAAAAGTTTTATATTTGTGTTATTCTGAATTATCAACATTTTCATAGAAAAAGTGAATTTTTTGTGATTTTCTTAATTTTTGTTTTGTGTTTAAACTGCATCAAATTTAGAACGAAGCACTATATAACCTTAAAAAAACTTCTATTTAAAGTTCAAAATTGTTAATTTTCACGTTTTGATATTTTCTTCAAAATCATTTTGCAATGCGTTTAAATAATTGCGCATTTTAAGATTCCGTTAATTTCGGCCACCTTAAGATTTATGTGAAAAAACCTGCCGTTTTTTGCCGTTTTCAAATATCATCGTACTACCGTATTTTTAAAGAATTTTTTTGCTCGTTTAACGTTTTTTTTTCGTTTTTTTAAGCCAGAAAAAAAATTCAACAAAAAATACAGGTTATTAAAAGTTGTTTTTGTAAGGTTTTAACATAATTATTTAAAGTCTTGCTAATAACTATTAAAGTTTGCAGACGGGAAAAAATTAAGCTATATGTACTAAGAACAATACCTAAGGATAAATATGCAACCTTTGAAAATTTTTATTGTTCGTTTTGGCAATAGTTATAGCAAGTTTTTTCTAGGTGGCCGAAGTTTATTGCTCGCGCCTTAATTTCGGTCACTATAAAAACAGATTTTAAACATCCACTGATCTGTAAGTGTAACAGAAATTTTTAAAATTTGCGCTGGAATAACAAAAATAGCTACCGTTTGATTTTTAGACGAAATCTTGGGTCGATTGGAAAAACCAGAAAAAACTTATTCAAAAAAATAAAAAAAGGTGGTCGAAATTAAGTCAGTTACCCTACAGTCGGACATTTTCTTGTGTTATATATGCTTGCTTTTAGCAACTTGTGCAATAAACATTTCTATTTTTTTTATTCTAAATTTCTAATTGCCAGCAAAATTCTTTAATATTAAAACGATTTTTTTAATTACGTAAATGTTTTACCTCTAAATAAAGTGTTGTGAGTGGCAAAATAAGACAGAATGATATAAACAGATTTATTCTCGACGTTTTAACCCGATAAAACAAAGGTCTTCATCAGGAGTTTCAACGTAGGTGGGTAAAAACCTCTGTTTTGAAAAGCTCATAATATTAAATTGGTTTAGTTTAAAATAGTATTTCCTTCCGGGTGATTTGGAATATGATAGGTGACAATGTCTTATTAATGTTTTCGACACGTCAGAAATTTATTTTTAACTAAATCAAAACATTGTTTTTTTTATCATAAATGTATAGATTTATATTTTTTCGCATATTTCTCTTCTATTTAAAAACACTTGCCAAATATAATTTTTAAGTTTTTAAGGAAAATATAGCTGAACGAACCGTTTGACATTTTTTGCTTTACCAAAAATTAAGCCGGATTTTCCCTAAATTTATTAAAGCAACTATGATTAAATACTATTATTTTTTTATTCAGTAAGTTAAAATCACAGTTGAATGTTTTAAAAAAAAAACAACAATTCAATTCAATTTAGTGTAAATTTAATTCTATAAATATAGGTGTATTTAAAAAAAAAAACAATTTACAATTCTACACTTATTTAATCAAAAGTTTGTAGGCGTTGTTTTATAGACAAAAAAAACCAACAGCTTATATTTAATTTAAAAGGAAAAAATAATTTTTGTTGTTATTTAGTTACTTGTACAAAAAAAAAGCTATTCAACGGAAAAGCTATTCAACCCTAAAAATTTAGTAACGCTATTGTATAGTGTGAACGACATTTTGCCGCTAATGCTTTTCGATTATAATTCCTTCCTGTTGTCTTTTAAATGTTTTTAAATTAATCGCTGTTTTTAATTAATAGTTCGTTTATTTTTTCTGCAAGTTTTGGGGCTTGTTGATATAAGCTAAAACATAAATTAATTTTACTATAGTTACTATGACACATTTTAAAATTGCTCTGTCAAACACTGCAAATGAAATTAAGTGACATGGAGTTATTGATTATGTTAACTAGAACCTTTTTTATTTGCTTTAAGGGAATAAATTGTTTGTCTTTGTGTATTGATAAACTGCCAGCTTTAAATTGCTGAAATCTTTCCAGAGTATTATTTTATATTGAAACTTCGGGAACCTCCACTGGGAGAAATCATCACATAACAGAAAAAGAAATTTGATTCATAAAACAGCGAATAATTTTTGAAAATAACAAAAAAAATATAATTTTAGTTAAATATTGATGATGATGGCTAACAAACAGAATTTAGCATGTTAAACAATGCAAAAAAGCAAGATAATAGACAGACAGACAAAAATTGACCAGCTTTTTGTTGCTCGCACCGTGTTTGCATTTAAGCTTTAGCAAATGAAGTAGACGCTTAGAAAATTTGGAAAATTTTTTTTATTAACTTCCTAGACGTGATGACATTCAAAAAAATTAAACAAAAATATTTATAGGGCGTCCGAGTTCTTTTAATTTTATAATGTATATAATTGCATAGTAATATAACAATAAGCAAAACTTTTTATAGGTGGTGGCGGAAGATGAGGGGGAAGAAGATCGCCTCTCCTGGGGGGATCTGGACCAGCAGCAAAACACGCCTTTCATGGAACAGTTCTTCCGAGATGTAAGTTAAGCTCGAAACAGTCAAGGTCGGGTCGGGCCAAATTGGCCCTGGACGGCTTAAGTGGGTCAGTTATTTCATAAAATAGTTCTTTTTTCTTTTATAATATATAAACGGCCGAGACAAGGCCGGATTCGGCAACATTGGGGTTTTTTGCCGTTTTCATAAGACGTGGGGTGGGGCCATTAATTAATTAATTAATTAATTCACATAAGGAGTCAATTAATTTACATAAGGCGTCAATTAATTTACACAAGGCGTGGGACCCGGCCGGTTCGGGTGATAGTTTGGCAAACTTTTTTAATCTCTACGAGTGCTTAAAGAATTAAGTTTTATTAATTATGGGTGGAACTGCGGAACCCTCGGAAAACGGGAACCGGAACCAGAACCGGAATTGAGTTTTTCTAAAAATCCGGAAGAAAAACCGGAACCGGAATTCCAAATTTCGCCTGGAACATCCGGAACCGGAACTGCCCATCACTACGTTTTATTTAGTTTACAAGTTCGGGTCGGATGGGGTGACATTTCGTCTGATTTTATTTTTTTGCTTCTGCGGAAGTAAACAAGATTCAATTAAAACTACGCTGTATTTAAAGTGCGCCAGGCGTGGTGCGCAATGTCGTGCAATTCATACTCCGTTTGCGATTCTTAAGGCTGGTTGATACTTATGTAAAAACGTCCTTTGGACAAAGTCCAAAGGACGTTTTTCATAAGTATGAACCAGCCTTTAGGCATCGCTCATTAAACAATCTAAGTTGTATTGCTTAGATATGTACTGTCTTTCACTAAATAAATTACTATTATGAAGTAAACCGCTTTTATACGGTCTTTGGAAACGTCAGCAGGGGACTTGAAACCGTCGGAAAATCTCGGGATCTTGGGCCGCGAAAATAAGAACTTGGAGTCGAAAGTAAAAGAATGGTTTGGCTTTGGCTTAAGAAATAAATTTTAACGATATCAGATTTAGCAGCTCCAACGGTCTTAAATCCCACCTACTTTTTTACACCAGCGCTATTTTACTGGTTTCCAAAAAAAGTAGCTGCCTGCTTAATGTGTGGAAGTATTATCACATATTTGAGATATTTAGTTACCTGCTAAATCACAAAATAACTTTACCTAAATGCTGAAGACATTACAAACACCCTGTCTCCTACTTGCTTTTAATCTACATTTAATTGACAATAGCTTGGTACTAATTTCAAAAATGTGAACTTAAAAAAACAATTTTCAGTGTTAAGTAAATGTTGGATTATTGTAATCATTTGAAAAGGCCGAACTTTAAACCTTAGCTCTTTCCGCTTTTAAGGGCCGAATTTTTAAGCATGTTATTTGTAAGTGAGGATATAATCATACTGGTTTATACGAACAGTACAAAGCTTACCTCTGAAAGAAGGCAACCATACATGGGCAAGTTGGTCCGGAGTGGGGGGGGGGTTAAACCCCAAATTAGGGGGGGGTTAAAATCCGAGAAACGCAAAATACCCATATCGTTTTTCGATTTTGAAGGAAAAATGGGTAAAAAACGCTAATTTTAGGTCAAAAAGCCCTTTTTATAGCATTTTGAGCTTTTTATTGCTTAAAACATTCATTTTGACCTCAAAACTTAAGTTTGGAGGTAGTTAGAAGTCATTTTAAAGACATTTTTTTCTTCATTTTTCCAAAATTGGGGGGGGGGGGTTAAACCCCCCTTCTCAGAATTTGGGGGGGTTAACTCCCCCCAACCCCCCCGTGCCCATGTATGAAGGCAACCGTCCATAACTAGGTTAGAAATGTGCTGGTTTTTATATTACATCAGTAATAGCAAAATATGCTGTTGTTTCTTTTTTAGATAGAAGATATTCGAAGTAAAATCGATTTAATAATCGAAGATGTGGACTCAGTTAAGAAAAAGCAATCCCAAATTCTTTCAAACCCCGTCAACGATACAGGTTGGCCAATAATAAATATATTATATATGTTATATAATTAAAATATTAATTATTTAATTAGGCTAGTAGCATTTCAAAAAAAGAAATAACAAATATTTCGTTTACCGTTTCAAAACTTTTTTCTATTGTCATGATGATGTTTAAAATTATAATACATAAAATTTCAGTAATTACCATAACTCGTAATTAGTGTATAGTTCCAAAAAATAATTATATTAATTAAACTGTTTGAGTTGACAATGTAAATAAGATTTTATTGTTTTAAAATCTAAAACGCTTTTTGCTTAGAAAAAATGCTTAACCGTAATTTTTTTTTTTAAATTCTTGCGTAGAACAATTAAATACGAGCTCAAGAGTTTTGTGCATAAAAAAACAAGCTTTAAATAGTTTTTTGCTCATTTAACCCAGTGTATGTTTACTAAAGCTAAAGTCTTCCAGGCTGAAATTAAAGGCGTAACCGCTCTTCGCCAGGAAGAAATAAACAATTAAACGCGTGAGCGATAAAAATTAAAAAAAAGTTTTTAGCGGTTATGTAACCAATTATAATTTAGTTGCGTCAGGTGTTTCTATGCACGTGATATTTTATCAAAGAACGAGTGGTTACTTTACCACCCATCTATTGTCACCCTGATAGAATTTATCTTTAATCTGAGAATATTCAGCGAAGTGATGTTTTCTGAAGGTCGAAAACCCTGGAGCTACAGAGCGAAGCTCAGATTTTCGAAGCTTGGGAGCAACCATCTAACATTCCAACTCACCATCTAACATTGGAAACTCTCCAACTACATTCCAATTCCAAAACCAAAGAAAAACATCAACAACAGCCAATCATTCAGGCCCATCCCACTCATATCCACACTCGCAAAAACTTGTGAAAAAATCATACTTCCATACATCACAAGCAACATACCAAACACAACACACCAACACGGCTTCAAAAAACAATACTCCACATGCATAGCATTACAAACACTTTAGACTCACATAGCAGCAGGTTTTAACAAACCAAAACCACCACACCGCACAGTCGTCGTAGCTTTGGACATGTCCAAAGCTTTCGACACTGTCAATCACCACACACTCATGCACAAACTCGCACAAACACAAATACCAACAACAATCACAAAATTCATAAACAATTACATCAAAGGCCGAAAAGCATACACCACATACAACAATCACAAATCAAAACAAGAACTCATAAAAACAGGAGTCCCACAAGGATCCTGTCTATCACCCACACTATTCAACATCTACACTGCAGACATTCCAACACCTCCACCAAACGTACACATCATAACATATGCAGACGACATCACAATATATGCATCACACCCAAACCACAACATAGCACAACAACAAATACAACCATACCTACATGCAATACAAACATGGACAGACAACAACCAACTCACATTAAATGCAAGCAAAACAACATCCACACTATTCACATCAGACCCTGCAGAGTACAACACACAATTATCACTACAAATAAACAACACAACACTCATTACAACCAAAAACCCAAAAATCTTGGGGCTCACGTTCGACCCCACGCTCACATTCAACACACACATTGAAATACACACAACAAAGTACGCAAAACACTCAAAATCATAAACGCACTCACAGCAACATCATGGGGCAAACCAAAAGAAACACTCAAACACACATTCAAGGCAATCAATCGACCAATAATCGAGTTTGCTAGCACAATCTGGGGCCCCACAACATCACACACACAAATTAACAAACTACAAACAATACAAAACACAGCTCTCAGGGTCGCAACAGGGCACACCACAGACACAAACACAAACATCATTCACACAGAGGCTAAAGTCCTCCCAATAGCAACACACATTCAACTCCACGCAAAACAAGCAAAATTGGCAGCCTTGTACCCAAACAATCCACTCAACTATTTAACACAACAACCTGCACCCAGCAGGCTCAAAAAGCAAACAATATTTCACAACAACAACTACACAACAAACATTCCAATAGACATACACAACAAAACCTACAAAGCACTAAAACAACAAATACACACAAACACAGTCACAAACCACATTAACAACACTCCAATAAATCCAATACTTCAAACAAAGCACCAGCAATAAGCAACGAGGAAGAAAATCTTCCTCGCGGGGTCAGGAGAACCCTCGCCCAACTCAGGGCGGGGAAATCTCCTTTCCTCTACTCCTACCTACACAAAATCAATCCTACACAACACACATCACCAAACTGCCCGCTATGCAAAACACAAATACACACAACACAACATCTTTTCACATGCACATACATTAATACAACCTTGGGACCAGAGGACCTTTGGGTAAACCCCGCAGCAGTTGCTGAGCTCCTCCGGGAGTGGGAAGAGGGGGTGAGCAAGGCGAGAAGCGTGACGGACGGACCAAACCAGGGTTGATGGAAACCCTGGCAACTGGCAAAGAACACAACCATCTAACATTGATTTTATTTTTAAACTGTAGATTTCACTATTTTTTAAATTTTAATTTTTGTAAAAATAATAATTTTCAGCCGTCAAAGAGGAGCTGGACGAGCTCATGGCGGAAATCAAAAAAGCGGCAAATGCGGTGCGAGGAAAATTAAAAGGTAATAAATATGATATAATATATTAAAAGGTAATAAACATATTATAGGCACCTTGCACTGGAAGTCGGTTTATACATGAAGTATGCAATATACATAAGCGTCACCATAATGGACAATTACCGTATCTCCTACCTATCTATCATAGTATGCAGATCAACCGATCGAAATTTCGCGCCCTTTCGATCGGTTGGTTTGCATACTACAAAAGAGAAGTAGGAGATACGGTAATTATTCATTAGGGTGACTCGCTATGTTTATTGCATACTTCATGTATAAACCGAGTTCCAGTGCAAGCTGCCTATAATAATTTAATATGATACAGAAAAATAGTTTTATCATTTAGAGTAAAAGTATTGTATGATAATACAGTTTACTAATATAATTTTATTTTACACAAACTGTGCAATTGACATTAAAGAGTGCTCATATCAAATACATTTCTATACAGTATTATATATTTTGCTGATATTATGTATCTTTTATTAAGAAATTTGAATTACAAAACTTATTGAAGTGTCCACATAAAACTTTCGGACACGTTAAACCGATATAATGTTGCGTATAAAGCTAATTTAATTTGCGAAAATTCTAATTGTTCAAATGTGTAGTAAACCTAACGAAAATTTGATGAAAGTTTCTTCTAACCGAAAGTAAATCCGGTAAGATAAAAACGTATACTAAACGCCTACCTGGAACTAAAACTTGATCATATGCAGAAATGGTGCCGTCCCACAAGACTGTTATTTTTCTATTGTTAAAACAAACACTTTAATTAAAATTTAAGTCGATTTTGATTACCAGTCAAAGCATATTATATTGCTTCAATAGGCATAAGTGAGCATCCTCCCGGATTTTTTTTAGGGGGGGAGAAGGATATACTTCCTTTTTTAAATTTGGCAATCACAACAAATATTCCATGAGGGTGTATCCCCAAATACACAATTTGTGATGTTTTTGGTGCTGGGCACCCCAAAGTTTAGAGGGGCGTCTGGGTCTGGGATACACCGCTAGAAACTTTTTTGGAGGTATAACCCAGCCCGTTTTAACAACCTGTCAATAAGTAAAGTAATAAGTTACCAGGTACCTTACTTTAAAGGCATAGTCTACTGAAAGATGATCTAGTTTTTCAGGCTATAATTTACAGCTTTCTCATTTGCTTCGGCCATTTTCTGAGAGTTCAATTCCTGCCGCTGTTAAAATTGCTGGTGAAATGACTTTAGAACTGGGTGAAATGTATCTCACTTTACCTCTAATAAATCTTTTTCAGCAATAGAACAATCGCCAGAAAAGGGCGACATTGCTGTGAAATTAAGTTATAGCTTCTGATTAAATGTAATTTTTACCGAATTCAAAGAATGATTGCTGGTGAAATGTAACTTATAAATAAAAATAATAGTCCTTTTCAGCAATAGAACAATCGCCGGGAGAAGGAGAGGAAAATTGTAGAGAAAATTCGAAGAGATCAATTCTAGCCACCGCTACAGTTGCTGGTTAAATAAGTTTATAATTGCTGGTGAAATATAAATTTAATCTTTTTTTAGCAATAGAACAATCGCTGGAAGACGGTGAGGACAACGACGAAAATTCGGCGGACTTTCGAATTCGGAAAAGTCAGCACTCGGCCTTGATGCGGAAGTTCGTGGACGTCATGCAGGACTATAACAAAGTGCAGGCGGATTACAGAGAGAACTGCAAAGGCCGTATGATCCGACAAATGGAAATATGTAAGTCGCTCAAGCTCCGGAAAATCGCTTTTCGAAAGCTGTGGAGATCTGTCCTATGAGTGTACAAATATTATAAAATAACTAATTAAAGAGTAATCCCATAAAATATTTTCTGAAAAAGTATAAACTAGAAATTTGGGGGTTTTCCCGGTTAAAGTGACTGGGGTTATTGCAGGATAGTAATTTCACTAAAATAGTGTTTAAACATTTGGGTAATAATAATGTTTTTCGGAGCTCCGAAGCACTGGGCATTATGATGGACTATAACAAAGGGCAGGCGGATTAACTAGAAAACTGCTAAGGCCCGCATCACTCCTGACAGATCGAACAGCTAGTGTCTCGAGCAGCTCTCGAGCAGCTCTCGGACAGCTCGAGCAGCTCTCGGAGCAGCTCTGGACAGCTTCGGACAGCTTTTGGAGCAGCTCTCGGAGCAGCTCTCGGAGCAGCTCTCGGAGCAGCTCTCGGAGCAGATCTCGGAGCAGCTCTCGGAGCAGCTCCCGGAGCAGCTCTCGGAGCTGCAGAACTCTGCCCTATTTTAGTAAAAATTTCAAATGCCATAGGTTATTTTTGTCAAAAATTTTTAAGTGGAGTTCCAGAGCTACAGGAGCTCACTCTGCGCTAAATTGCCAAAGCATCGAAGAATAATATAAAAAAAACAGTTAAATTACTCTTCTTAACAAAGTATAAATTATACAATAGTGAGACTACTCGGAGCTCGGAGCCTTAGACATCGTGCAAGACATTATAAAAAAAGTGCAGATGGATTACATACAATGCTCTAAAATCATAAATAATTAAAGAGTACTACCATAGATTATTTGTTGAATAGTTTTTATACAAGCCCCACAGCTCCCAGGGGTTAAATTGGCCAGAACTATTGGAGAATAGTAGCTTTACTAAAGTTAAAATCCTTCTGGCTGAAATTAAGGGCCTAACCGCTCGCCGTTAGGAAAAAAAGAAGAATAAACGTGCTAGAATAAAAATAATAAAAAAAGTTGGCAGAGAGGATGTAACCAATTATTATTAAATTGCGTCAGGTGTTTTTCTACACGAGATATCTTCTCGGAGAACAAGCTGTTATCTTATCATCCTGCTGTTTTCACCCTAAAGGCTGGTTCATACTTATGACAAAACGTCCTTTGGACTTTGTCCAAAGGACAAAAGTCCTTTGGACCTAGTCCAAAGGACAAATATAGCGTAAAAACGTCCTTTGGACTTTGCCCTTTGGACAAAGTCCAAAGGACAACGTGTTCATACTTTTTGTCTTTTGGACTTTTCCCTTAGGATTTTGTCAGTTGGACTTTGTTCAAAAGACGAATTCTAAGTAGCATTCATACTTCGTCCAAAAGAAAAAGTCCAAAGGACGTTTTGGCTTTTCTTAAAATTGTCCTTTGGACTTTGTCCAAAGGAAGTTTTGTCATAAGTATGAACCAGCCTTGAGAGAATTCGTCTTTAGTCTTAAAACATTAGAATAATAGTGATTTTCTTCAAAGCTGCGGAGAACTGAACATCATATGCAGGACTATAACAAAGTCCAGGTGATCTACAGAAAAAAACCTGCACAGGCCGAATGTTTCCAGAGATAAAATATGTAAATAATAACTAGCGATGTCTACTTCCGGAACTTCGAACTTCGGAGCCCTGCTTTTCGAAGCTCCGAAGCGATTCCCGGACCGTTTTTTAACCTACCGGCAGCAATGTAACCTCGTCGCGAATCCTGGCCTCGCTTTGCCAATTTTTGATTGTGCGAAAAATTAGAGAAGATGGTCGACGGTACTTTTTTTATTTTTTTATTGTGTGTGTTTTTCCAAGCAATGGATGCGACTTCTCGTAAAGTAAGGACTGGAAGCTAGATTTCAATAATTCGCGGCTGCACGACTAAAACCGGGTATGTAAAAATACAAAATTCTGTTAAAAAAATAGAATACGAAATGCTGGATGTAACAGACTTTAAAACAAAAAAAAGTAATTTTTCAGCTGGTAAAGAAGTGAATGAAGACGAACTGGAAAGCGCTCTGGAATCCGGCGATTTAGGATCCGTCACTCAGGGGGTATCACATTTTTTTTCTATTAAATATTTAAATTAACAAATATCCATACTAACAATAGATATATACTTAACCGTATTATATTGTCCTCACTACAGCAAAATGAGGCACAATTTTTATAAAACAAACATGAGTCTGATTTATTTTTTACAGGGCACGGTTATATATCGGCTTTACTATGAGACAAAGAGTCGCAATCAGTAAAAAATTAACGTGACTCTGACACATTTTGTTTGTATTAAATGTGTGTTAAGAGATAAAAAAAGTCACAGTCGCTGGTATTTTGTACATATTGTGGTTCATTATGCCGTAATAACAATAATATCGTCTTTATTCTTACATAATAAGTCAGAAGCGTTATAAAATACTTATAGATGTGACTCTTTTTATCTCTTAACACAAATAATATAAACAAAATAAGTCAGAGTAGCGTAGATATTATACTGATTGTGACTCTTTGTGTCAGAGTAACTACAATATTTAAGTGAAAGTTGCCGCATAAAACCTTTTTGAAGACACTATTTTAAGTTGTAAAAATTGATGCCTCGTAGTTAAACCGCTCATCATATAAGTATATCCGGCACCCAGCACGATATTTACTGTAATTAAACGGTGTGTGCGGTTTTTTAAAAATTACCGAGCTGGATTCCGGCTATACTTACATGTTATATGAAAAGATGAGCGGTTTAACTACGATGTATTTATAAAAAAATAGTTTAGTGTTGCTTTGTTGAATAAAAAAACAATCAAAAACAATAAAAAGTTTCAAAAAATATTTTTTGTTATTAGCAGTCGTAATTTAAAAAACCAATAAATCTTTTCACAAAAAATGATCATTATTGCAACATGAATTATTTTTTATGTTTATTAATTTATATCCATTTATTATTTTAGATATTCATTCATTTTGTTTTGACAAATATTGATTTTATTAGATATATTATGGATTTTTGAAAACTATTGATTTATTAAAAAATTATATTCTATTTATATATTTATATTGTATTATATTATATATATTTATTGATTTATTAGAGAGAATTATTGATTTATTAAGATTTTATAGATATTTGCCAATACCAGCGATGCACAAATGGCGCTAGCGGACATTGAGGCGAGGCATAACGATATAATAAAGTTAGAGTCCAGTATAAAGGAGTTGCATGATATGTTCATGGACATGGCCATGTTGGTCGAACAACAGGTAAATTACTTATTGGAACTGGGTAAATATATTTTTGCTTAGATTTAATCAGATTTGAATTTAGGATTAGGCATGCTTAGCATTCAGTGTTTACCTTTATTTGCAGCTTATATTTTATGAAAAAATGGTGCACAAAATCAAGTAAAAACGGGTTTTTTATAATTAAAAGAGCTTTCCTTTTATTTTATGCATTCACTGTTCCTTTGTAGCGTGCGTTTTCTTAGCAGGGATGTGACTTCTTACTGAAAAGTATGGACAGCAACGCTAAATTTTAAAATTTTCCTTTGGTCGGTTTGTGGTCGGTGTTTTTTGTGCACATTGATTGCATTCCTACTGACACAAACTACAAAATTTAGCTTTTTTGTCGATACTTTGAGTAGCCACATCCCCCGCGAAGAAAACACACGCTATAAAGAAATAATGGATATCACGAATTTTTCTGATTCTTCGTTAAATTACCCTACGTTCAGCCTGTTTTCCCGAGTTAGCTGTCTCTCAACATCACGTCATGATTTTAGGCCCTCAAAATGTCATACCCAAAGCTCTAATTGGCTAAAAATGATTCTATAAGATCATAAAAAGGTCTTTAAAACTGAACAATTTCCTTTAAATGGGAGGGTTTGAACTATCGTGAAAGTCGTGAGTGATAATGTAACCAATAATTTTCAGATTTAATTATTATAATAATTCCGCCAATTCTACACGTGATATTTTTTCTTACAAACTGGTGGTTGGTTAATCAAATCAAAACGATCAATTTTCCTGAAATTTTATTTTTTTTGCGCCGCTTCTCCGGGAGCTTATCATTATATTTGTACTAATTTCTTAAATAATTAAAAAAGTAACGCCATACTCTATTTTGAATATTTTTTGTATTAAAACCGGTAAAAAAACGACATTCATTTTTTAAATGGAAGTCTTCTTCATCGTTAAAATATTTCACAGAGCTACGAAGTTATAAAATCACTTTTAGCCAATTAGCGCTCAGGAAAAACATGGAGATTTTCCCATTCATTGGAGATTACTCCGCCCCGCGCTAATTGGCTGAAACAGCTCCTCTCACAACTATTCCCACAGAGCAAAGCATATATGACGTGATCAAGCATACTAATACGACATTTTGAGGGTCCTTAAAATCTCGACGTGACAGTTGCTAATATTTTTGCAGTTTTGAAGTTGCATTGAACGTGGATTGCGACCTGTGTGGCGAAATTTCAGGACGATTTTTTTCCATTTAGGGCGAGATTATCGACAGGATAGAATTTAACGTGGAGCAATCCGGTGGGTACGTGGACAGAGCCACCCGAGATATCCGCAAAGCGGGAGCCTACGAAGCGGCCGCCAGAAGAGTAATTTTTATCATTCGAAAACACACCATCAAATTACAATTTCATGATAAAATATCATGGACAACCTACACCATGGATTGAAAAATAAAAACATATCTTAATAAACATAGCTCATGAAAAGAATAAACCATAGACCGAAAATAAAAAAAAATATTGATAAACATATCTCATAACAAGTATGGACCTTCGTTATTTACCCGTTCCCGTTGCATTGTCCCTGGTTACCACGGTAAAACCTTCGTTCAACGGCGGTGTTATCATCATTTGACGTCAGATTCTGGTGGTGTAAACTTCATCAATGTTAATTTTTATTGTATCACTTAAATCAAACCTATAGGCAAAACTGAAAAGGGTATTTATTAGTTCGCATTCAGCGCACGTTTTATTTTTTGCACCAAGATAAGTGAGCGAACTGTGTAGTTAGCAAACAAATTGGAGAGGTTAAAGATGGCACGAGGGCATTCAATGTACAGTACAAAGTTTATCACGCATGCAGTATGAGATAATATCACCTAGGTACATATGACATGGACGATATTTAGAATTAATCGCGGTAAATTCTACACACCACAACGGTCAGAGGAAGACACGACCACCGTGGGACAATGGTTTTTTCGTGGTGATATGATAATTTCACTGTGGTAACTAGGAAAAAAGCGAGGGCTGAGTTAAAAAATTATTAACTGCGTTTAGTTTCCTCAGCATTTGTTGAGCGAATACTCAGTTTGTAAATCAAGAAAAAAATTTTAACGTCAAGCAAAAATCAGGTCAGTCAGAAATTGACATATAATAATACATTAAAAACAATATTTTGTCGCTTTTTTGGATAATGTAAACGCATTATTTAATATCTTCGAGTTTTTAACAGCAAAAACTGAATAATTTCGGTTTAAGACTTAAATTTGTATTTTAAGCAATTAAGAAAATTTTAGCCAAACTAAATAAATTTAAAAGTTTGATAATTAAATTTTTGTTATAATTTTGTTTTTAGAAAAAGCTGATGATGATCGTTTGTGTGGTAATTCTGGTAATAGTCTTAGTTGGCGTGGGTGGCAGTATGTTTATGCCCTAATATTCAGGGACATATTTACTACTAGACAATCATTTTGGTTCTAAACTACTTATATCAATGAAATGCGTTTGCAGTGTGAAAGCTGAAAAATAGTCAAGATGTCTCAAATTGAAGATGTCTCAAAGTGATGTTTACTTCTTCAACTTTGCGCCTATATAAGGAACGAAGCAATTTTAGAAGAACCGATTTATTTTCAACAAGCGCTCAGTCCAATTTGTTTTAGCTTCTGCAAACAATGATTGGGTGTGAAATTTCGCTAGTTTAAAACGCTTCAAATTGATTTTAACAAAAAACCCGCTGGTCGTTAAGCAAATTTATCTGGAACAGGTTTTTTTTATTGGACCCGGAATCGGCATTTAATTTGGATATGTATAAGTGACCAGCCTGCGTTTTTGCTAAGGACTAATCTTGTAGATGGACAATTCGTGTAGATTTATTTACTTTAAATTTTGCGGTGATTTGCTTTGAAGTTATACCTGATTAATAATCAGTTTGAGGTGTAAAAGGTTTGTAAGTGGGCGAAAATTTGTAAATACCTTTTTTTAACAATGTGCTTCGAATTTAACGTAATAGTGTACAATCAAGACAGTGTATTGAGTAAAAAGCATATGTT
>JASAMX010004116.1:0-57814 GCA_030248175.1 Microlaimidae sp. YZB2_3 | reverse complement strand
CTATGTATAACCTATTCGTTCAGTTACGTGCTGCTAATCCCCTTTAAGTGTGCGACTTGAAGCGCTTATTTAAGCTTTAAAGCAACATTTTAAACGACTCTAGCTGTATTTGTAGGACTATTTTTATTGTTTTAAATAAGTTTCGGGAAAAATTTAGTTTACAAAAAAATTTTGGCAAAATAATTATGCCATAACTCTCTAATTATTCACGAATTTAGAATAAAAATAGAGCGGAGCTCCAGAGCTCCGGAGCTTCGAGAGTTGCTCCGGAGCTCCTACAAGCGGAGCTCCGGGGAACATCACTAGTGACATACTATAATAAAAATGGAGATTGATTATAAGGAATGTTTGTGTCAGTGACAGATGTTTCCTCACAGCCTTGGCTGTTATATTTCATCAGAGATTCATAATAGAAAATTTTTAAAATATGTCAGTTTTGTCGTGAGGGTGTGGCCTGTGTGGCAAACAGTCAACTGGCCAATGATCAACGAGTAGTGATTTTCTTACAGGTTTTCTTCTAATATTATAGAACTTTTTTCTCATCACAAAATGCTAAACCTCTGAAAAACGTCTTACGGTACGTTATTAACAGTATTAAATCCCCAGACAAAGTGTTCCTAGATTTTTTCAAAATATAAATAAAAAATTATCTTTTTTTTACTTTTCTTGCAGTATTACGGAATATTCTTGTAACAGCCTTAATTTCGGCGCAATGAGGTGCTATTTGAGCAAAATTATGAAATGAACTGGCTGCTAGATAGATCGTAATGCCGTATACCCAGTCATACGCAGTTAAATTTTAAACTATGCCGTGGAAAAAATAACAAACGGCGGCCGAAATTAAGGCTGGTCGCATTTAAGTCATTAACAATATATTATTTTTTTAATATACTATATTAAATTAAACAAAGAGGGGGAAACCTAACGAACCCCGAGGCGATAAACGACCCCGCCCCAGTCAAATATACACGAGTGGGGTAAAGAAAAAAATATTCCAGACGGGCGGAGAGATACCTTATGGAGGACTACGGCAACTGGCTCCTGAAAGGAGAGGTAAAAGCCTAAATAAAATATATTTTTAAACAATTATTTATTGGTCCAAAAAAGAATACGCAAGACCGGATAAACAGTAGTCACTGTTCAACCGAGAGTTCATTCCGTGGCTCACGACTTACCATAGTCAAACTCCGGCAGGTGGCTCATGAAAGCAGGGGTTAAACCATTACTAGGTAAAAATGTATTTTAAACCATTATTTATGGGTCGAAAGATGGATACGCAAGACCAGATAAACAATACTCACTGCGCAACCGAGAATTCATTGCGATTATTTCAACATTTATTAATTGTTATCGTGCATGAATTTTTTATATATTACTATAAAATTGCATAAAATACAACTAATTTTAAAAAAACAATTGTTTACAATATTTATTTTGAAAAGCATTCTAACCAAATTTTGAATACGAATTTAATGTTTAAGTTTTAATCCTCTGTCTTTATTGTGTTTTAAATCCTTGTGATATTGTGAGCCACGCGTCTTTCTAATTTATGGTCTTAAAGATATTTGTTTCACATGCCACATACCCCATCCAACTATTCCACGTTAACATTCCCGATTTGAAGGATTTTCAACATCTAAAAACTGTCGATAAAAGGCAGAATCAATGCGGAATTTATCAAGCTTTTTTTCGAAGATAGCAGTTTTTTTAATGAGCAAAATTTATTACGTACATGGTCGAAAAAATTCATTATATTTCACGTGTTTTTTTTTGCATCGCCGTGTTTTTTGCTTTATTTACTCAACTTAGAACCTTGTCTGGAATATCAAAATCAAACTGGATATGTAATCTTTTTTGATTTTTAAATGTTTGCGAAAAATTAAGAGACTCCTTTTTTCAGCACAATCAGCTTTTTTTAGTTTTTTTCATAACAAATAAAAGAAATTCGCCCTGAACACTCGCCCCATAACTATTGACAATTATTTATACGTTAGCCAGTAAAATGCTTAAGTTTAAAAAAAAGTAAGTGAATAGATGTAAGAATTATTGACAAAAAAGTTCTTACTTTTTTCCCGTATTTGCATACAAAAAGATAAAAGCTATCGAATGTTTTAATTTGAAACAAATTCTCAGTTTTAAATGTTTTTTTACTTAGGCTTTACAAAATTGTCAATATTGATGAAAATTCCATTAAATTTTTGCTTATATCAAGATTTTTGATGGTGTTCCCGAGAATTTTAAAAATATGGCATAAACCAGTTACTACTTTAGCGATAGATATTAGAGCTAGAAACCCATTGTTTTTTGAATTTATAAAAAAACTAAAACTTAAAAATCTTTTCCTTGATTATTTTAATTTTTTGCAAATCAAAGCAAAAATAAACTAAGGAAAGAAACAAATCACCATTAATACTAAAAACTTTAACAATCCCTTGATTATTTTAATTTTTTGCAAATCAAAGCAAAAATAAACTAAGGAAAGAAACAAATCACCATTAATACTAAAAACTTCAACAAATAAATCTTAATTTTTCGCGAAAAATGTTTGAAACCAAAAAAACATAAAGTCAAGAAATCAATTGATTTCACATAAGCCAAAAAAACCAAGCATAAAAAATAATTAGTGACAAAAACGCGGCATTCTAAAATAATACTTTTAAAAATGTAAGCTTCACCCTAGAAAAAAACACCAGTGTGTCCACATAAGAATAAACGCGAGAAAATTTTGTGATAAATACCAGTTTTCTGCATTCATTTTCATGTTTATTACAAAAAATTAAATTTTATTGATAAAAATAAGACTTTATAATGAAATTTAGTAAGATTATTTGTGATAGAAAATTATTTAGACAGTAGTCAGACTGCATGTATTTCTTTTTCAAATTGTTGCCGATTCAATGAAATCTTTTTTTTAATTTTGAATCAGTTAATGTAGTATAAATTTTTTATCACATAAATATATAAGCTAAATAGATAAACACATTAAAAACTTACGGCTGTGGGTCAACCCAGTTTGAATATATATAATTTTTCAAAAATTTTGAAAAATAATCGATATGCACACAGTCTACAAAAATGATGGCTGCTGGAAAAACTTTAAGTTGGTATATCTCGATATTGGAATGGTCAATTTTCAAGAAGTATTTGATTTTATCGATTGTGGTTTTGATTTCACTATAATAAAATCATGGTATAGAATCACCAAATTCTGTTGCCAAGATATGTTCACGCAAAATTTATTTCCAGAATACATCATATCATATTAGTAAAAACTATAAGCTCCTAAATAAATCATTTCTCTTTTAAACCCTATAATAAATAACCTATAAATTTTTGATTAATATTCAATTAACTACCATCAATATTATTATTATCGTGATTTAAAAAAACACACTAAAATGATCAAAGGTAATGTTCGGAAATATTTGTAATTCGCTTATAAATTGTAATCTTCTGCAAATAAATGTGTATCATTTTCGTTTCAGTTGAAACCTGAGTGATCAATAAAATAATTAGTTAATTGACTATCCCACCGAATTGAATTACCTGTCTTTTTAATGGGACTTGCTCATGTATTTGCTGTAAACTATTAATTCAATAAATTATTTACTTTGTAAAATGGGAAAACTAATAGAAACTATGTTTACACAAATAGCAAAAATAAACTGGTTTCTTAGATATATAGATTTTGCTCCAGTTGTTTAACGTTTGTATTCAGATTTTAATAGACCCATAATGTTTTGTATTTTGCATATGGTTTGTTGTTTTTGCTCCCGATGTGTGATGTAATTATTTCTTTACAGATTAATAACAAATTTAACTTACCGTATGCTAATTGTGGTTTACAAACTGGAAGGTATTTAGTGAAGCGCTTATCAAGGTTTAGCTTTTGCAACCTTGCAAACCATCATACGAAGTAACGAGATGGTTACAAAGAATATTCTAAGATAAACAAAGGTTCATATTCGAATTCAAAATTCGCCTATAAACTTTTTTATGTGAGCTTTATTACTAAAATCTGTACAATTATGAACTAAATTTTTTTGTCAACGGCTATATTTCACTAAAAAAGTTGATTTAGGCAATAAAGATATAAATGCATAGTCAATTTTAACTTATATACAGTAATAAAACTTTTTCTTAAAGTTACTGTCAGTTAGCGAGATATGCTCATATGAAAATTTTTTTCAGTCCACATTGTTCAATTTTATTTTTTAACAAACTTACAAATACATTATAACCTGTGTTAATTTTTGTAAAAAAAATCTTCACAAAGAATTAACTGTTTTGATCAAAAAGCTAAAAATCGAAAAGCTAATTACTAAATACTCCATTGTTTCTGTTTGCGGCTTTGACTTTAACCAGCTTGCCTTGTGTTTTAAAACTAATTTTGCCCGTGTTCCTGTTTTAGATTCATTGTTGCGAACGGCCTTGCATTTTCTAGTCAAAGAAGCCCAAAGGTCAACCGGCTCCCCTAAGGATACCTGCGATACGTCCGTTCAAGCGTGCTTACCGCGGGCGTGTACCTCGTCACAAGCACCCGCGGGAACCTCGTCACAAGCTCCCGCGGGCACCACTTTGCAAGCGCCCGTCAGCGTTTCGTCGCGCGGCCCTGTGCATGTTTTGAACTCGGGCTCTTCGGAGTCGTCAGGGCGCTCGCGGGACCACGCCACCTCCCCACAACCCGCCCACAGCCCACACGGCCACGCCAAAAGAAACGCGGATTTCAAACGGCGCTATTCCTCCTACTGGAAAAGCAACTTTAAAATACCCGGCGAAGAAGATCGAGTCTCCCGACTCGCCGACCCTGCCGCCGACTCCCCGGACCAGTCGGTGAGATACGCCGACCGACCCAAGGACTTCTTTCCCAAGGGCGTCCGAGAAATGGAGCGCGGACCGAAAGCCACCGGAAAATACGCTCTAGAGCGAGCGAAGGTAGTAGTGATGTTCGTTCCTCCTGTAGAAACTTTAACCCAGTGTCGAATAGCTACGCAAACCCAATAATCATAATAAATCTTAAAATACACGTGTCGTTTTTTGCAATTAGATTAAATTTAACCGATTACTGAGGAGTAGTAATGAGAACAATGATAAAATTTCCTAATAAAATTATTTATTTTGTTGGCGTTTCGAAAGGAGGGTTTTTTCCTGGAACAAACAGGTTTTTATAGACACTTTGCTCTGGAACTCAGTTTATACATGAAGTATGCAATATACATAAGCGTCACCATAATGGATAATTACCGTATGTCCTACTTATCTTTCGTAGTATGCAGATCAACCGATAGAAATTTCGCGCGCTTTCGATCGGTTGATCTGCATACTACGAAAGATAAGTAGGAGATACGGTAATTATCCATTATGGTGACGCTTATGTATATTGCATACTTCATGTATGAACCGAGTTCCAGTGCAAGGTGCCTATAACAAAAAATAAAAAAACAAACAATTTATGTAAAATATTTAAAAAATATATTAAAAATTTTTATATTCATATATAATATACGGTTTTGTGACATTATTTTTTAATAATTTATTGATTGTCGCCTCATTGACTTGTTAAAAATACTTAACACACAAAACTGAGAAGAATGGCCCAATGCCCAATACCCAACTTATTTGTTTTATTCTAGTTTTTGTAATAGAAACAGGTTGTTTTAATTATTTTAACACTAAATAAATTTACATAATTGGTAGGAAAACAAAAAGAATATTTTTTTAAATAAATTAATTTATTATTTATTAAAAATTTTGTTGGTAACAAATTATTTTTCGCTGGTAACAAATGGGGTATTTCCAAAATAGTGTAGCTTTACACAAAAAATTAACAAAACAAAAGCAAAAAAGTGAATAAAAAACCATAAAAAATTAATGGCAAGCCGCAAAAATAATTAAAATTTTGTCTTGGTTGAAGACCGTTTTAACTTTATTAATGATCTTCATGGCCACACACCCCATTCGCTTATGTTGAAATATCCTAAAATTTAATAATAATAACTACAGAGTACAGGAAATATACAACAAGGATACTTCCTAGATTTAAAAATTTCCTAATGTACAATAGGGTAGTGCATTTAATTTCGGCACTTTTCTGAATTCGGCATTTTTGATTTTGGACTATATCTTTGGTAATCCTGGACGAATACGACGTTTGATAATTCAAATGAGAGCTAATTATATGTAGATGACTGTGGTGAGCTTTTTATTTGTTATGTTATGATATTTTCGTGTGAAATTGTGTGATATATAATTTTAAAAAAATGTTACTCGTTTTAGAACATGGGCATTTCATGATTACGCAATAAAATGGTCTAAAAATTAAACTGTCCTGGTAAAATTTAGTTATTTTCCTAATTTTTAGTCCCCGTGGTTCAATGTTACGTCTGTGGTGAGCAATCGTTATAAAATAAAATAGTGTAATTTCGGCACACTATTGCTGTAGGTAAAAACGGGTTGAATTTAGTGGTCGGGTGGTAAATTGTAGTTGTAAATAGTTAAAAGACAACGTTGAAATGTGTAGGAGTCATAGCACTGCACTTAAACTCGATTAAAGGGATTCTTTTAGAAAAAGTGCCGAAAATCAATGTACTTTTTCCTCAAATTTTCCTTATTTTGATACCATTTAGCATTTTAGCTGTAACTTTTTTCCAGTTACACGTTGAACAACAAGTAAAAGCTTAAATTAAAGAAAACTGTCTGCAGGTGGGGATTTTTTTTTTTTTTTTTGAAAATGATGATTTTTTGACTGAGAAACAATCGATTGTTTGTAAAGTGCCTAACTTTAAAATGGCATACATTTAATTTCGGCAATTTTACATTTTTTTAAAAAAGGATTTTATTAAGTAAAAAAAAAAACTTTAGGACAGTGAATTTTTTTTTCGCAACGCAATATTTTAAAATCTTTAAAATGAGCTATCAAACATAAAAATCAGGCCATACAGTGAAAAGTTACATTGGAAAAACGAAAAAGTGCCGAAATTAAATGCACTACCCTAAAAGATTAATTACAGCCATCGATATTTTACCTAGAAAACTAGAAAAAAATACTTTGACTTGACTTTGACTTTGGGTCGAATTTCTAAAAAAATGAAGCACAGAAAAAATTAGTTGAAGACACTTTTTTACAAAACATGTACTCGAGGTATCCTGATATAAATAATGCTTTAGTGGTAGGTATAAAAAGGCGTAGTTACGAAATTGAATTTGGTTCAACAACTTTTCAATAACATAAGAGGTACTTAGCAAACGAAATTCTAAAAGAAAAAAAGTTTCCTGTTTAACTCTTAACAAACAAAATAAGAAATATACAATGCGCTTCACAATAAAACTTCTGAATGAACCCTTTCAATTATATTGACCACAGTCAAATTTATTTACCAATTCATTTTTTTTAATTTTTTGCGACAAAAGTGTGACCTTTGGTTAAAATCTTATATGTAAGTTTTTTAAATGTAATTTTGGTTAAAATCTTATATGTAAGTTTTTTAAATGTAATATTATATTTGGTCTAAAAATTTGATTGTTTAATTGTGTAGAATAACTAAATTTGGAGATTTTAATTTTACCAATTTTAAACAACTTTAATTTCAACAATTTTAGACAGTTTCAATTTTTTCATTATTCAAAATTTAAATAAAAATAATTTATAAGGTCGAAAAATTTAAATTGTGTAGTGATAACATAAGTTTAGGCTGCGTCATGGGTGGCGCGGGAGCGCCACCGTGCGATTTACCCCGCGGCGCCGCGCCAACCATTATTAGAGAACGTGGGTAAATTTTGAAGATTAGACCCTTCTTCTTCTTCTTCTTCTTCTTCTTCTTCTTCTTCTTCTTTTTCTTCTTCTTCTTCTTTTTCTTCTTCTTCTTCTTCTTCTTCTTTTTCTTCTTCTTCTTCTTCTTCTTCTTCTTCTTCTTCTTCTTCTTCTTCTTCTTCTTCTTCTTCTTCTTCTTCTTCTTCTTCTTCTTCTTCTTCTTCTTCTTCTTCTTTTTCTTCTTCTCCTTCTTCTTCTTCTTTTTCTTCTTCTCTTCTTCTTCTTCTTCTTCTTCTTCTTGATTTTTCTATGATTTTTGTTCCATTTTTTCTATGATTTCTTCTTCCTTCAGTGAGCAGCTGCCCAAACTAAATGCAAATTTTTTATAGTCCACATAATGTCCATCACAGACTAGTCAACACCTTTTTTGTCTAAACATACGCCCGAGAAAAAATCGCCCCCTTTTTCCTGCTCTATTCTTAGAGCATTTTTCAAGGCTAGTATACGATCATAGAAAGTACGCGTATCTATGTTACGCGTAGGTAGGTCATTTATAAAAATAAAAAAGAGTAAGAGGGTAAGAGGCCTTAAACGGTGTTTGAGAAAAATTCAGATAAAACTTTTTAAACTTTTTCATATTTTCTTTTAAATAAAAATTTTGTGACTCTGATTAAACGAAAATCTAAAATCCACGCTTGTTCTTTTCACAAGTTTTATATGTTGTAGGTGTTTTTTAAACAACTTTAATTTTTGTGAAACAGTGTCAAAAGGTTTACTTATGTTGTTTCCTTCAGCTTTACTTATGTTGACAGTACTTCGTGAATGGCTATTGTAATTTATTATGAAACATCATAATAAGTTACAGAAAGCAATGTAAATGTTGTTGGCTGGCGAGTAAATATATTTTACAATATCTTGTATCAGTGTACTATTATTAGTAATGAAATAATTTAACCTAAAACCATAACTAATCTACATAGTAAAGTTTATCAATGAGGTTTTTGTTTCTTGATCAGCTTAAATTGCCTAGATTTATTAATAGGCACCTTGCACTGGAAATCTGTTTATACATGAAGTATGCAATAAACATAGCGAGTCACCATAATGGATAATTACCGTATCTCCTACTTATCTTTTGTAGTATGTAGATTAACCGATCGAAATTTCGCGCGCTTTCGAGGGTTGATCCGCATACTACAAAAAATAAGTAAGAGTTACGGTAATTTCCATTAGGGTGACTCGCTATGTTTATTGCATACTTCATGTATAAACTGAGTTCCAGTGCAAGGTGCCTATATTTTTTAATCCACAAGATTGAATTTAGCTTTTTCAAGAACAAATAGGAATCTATGAACCAACTTAGCATGTTAAAATTGCAGGTATGTTATTAAACCATGACTTTACTCAATTTTTTTAAAATCTGGAAAAATATTAACAATAATGAAACAATGTCAGGAATTTCTTGACAAACATTTGATTATTGTTTTAAACTGTCGTTTTTTATGTAGGTAGGCTAGGTTTTTTTTGCATGCAGCTTTTGGGACTGTCGCAAAAAACGTTTTGTATTATATTAAAATATAACACAAACTTAAAAAAAGCTCTTTAAATGTGTATAGTATATTTTTAATACTTCAAATTAGAATAGGGCTTTCATTTGCAAACAATACTCTTACTTCATTTGCAGCGCACTTCTGTCCATAATATTTTTTTAAATCAGGTAATAAATATCAGTTTAATTTGTTGTATTTTTTAGTTATTAACTTTAGTCAGTGCTGGATTTTACAAAAAGTAACTTGATTTAGTTTCTTTAATTTTTTAAATTTTTTTTATCTTGTAAAATCAATTATAAATGTTACATTAAAAATGTTTATCCACAAACTAATTGTATAGTTTTAATATATCAATTCGCGATACAAAAGGCTACTTTTAATACTAGTATTATCAATTGTTCTTTTTGTTGTAATAAAATATTTCCATTTGTTATAAAAACCATTGATTGAAGTTCTGTCTTATAATAGCCTAAACGTTTCCTGATTATTGAATGGATTCAATAAGGTTTTCTATTTCTTTACCAAGCGTAACCACTTCATAATTGTTTATAAGATTTTATCACGATAAAATTTAAATTTAATGGTATTTTCCTGAAAACCCTTGAACAAATTTCTTAGGAAATCATTAAATTAAATATTAAATTTTTGCACATTTAACGTCGGCGCAACGCACGAATGACATCGGTCGGTACCTTGCTCCAGCTTTTCCCGTATCGCTCCGTGTCCGTGGCTTTATCTTCGCGATTTAAATAATGAAAAAAGGCATCGATGTGCTCCCAGTCCAGCTGGCGGTCCCAGTATTTGTCTCCGCTGCCGCCGGGCGTCTGTGTTTCGTGGGAAATCCAGTAAGGCGCGGATTTGTCCGGCGTGCAGTATGAAACGGAGTTAGGTGCTAATTTTACCGGCGGAGCGGTCGGTGGTGTCGTGAGAAATTTAACCGACCGGTCGGGAGACCGAAACGGAGGAATGTGAAAATCGATCACCTGGAGAAGGCGGTAGTAGTGATGTTACCGGAGAGGTAGGATTTCGTTTCAAAGAATTCACTATGCTTGTTGTCGATTGTAACAACTACTACTCTTGTAGTACAATGGAAAGTTACCCAATATTGTTAGGCAAAAGTCATTCCTTTAATCCTTTAGTGAGGACATGTCATGTTTGCTTGTCTGGCTTTGAAGAAATCAAAGTAATATTAGAAGTAAAACATTAATTGATTTTTCAAACCCTTGGGTTTAAATGATTTTTAATGTTAAAGGTAAAAACACAAAATTTGCTAAAAATAATATTTTGAAAATGTCTTTCAAAGACGCACAAAAATATAAATATTTCAAAGAAACCATGAAACACATGAAGTACTATTATGCAGTTTTATATCTCAAAGAATGCTTATTAAACGTGCGGTGCGGAGTCAAACATTTTGTCTTCGATTTTGATAATTCTTTGTGAAAATTGACATTACCCCTCCCCCCAATAGCCCACAAAAATTTTTTCAACAAAATATCTCCCGTGGTTAAGGAGTTATGTCCCCCAAAAATGGCGTTTTTCGACAATTTATTACGTGACAGATTGCTTAATAGATATAACGATTCACATTACAAATTATGCACTCAAAAACGCGGCCACTTTCTACTTTAATTTAAAACCTTGATCGTTAAGATTGGTGTATTATTTGTCGAAATATTGCGTTTCCCGTACAAAATACCCGCGATTTTTTTGTTAAAAACACCAAAGGCGGCAGTAAATTAGTGAAGTTTGCCCAACCTTTCTTTCCTTTATTTCGTGTTTTTAAAAAAAAATCGAGTGTTTTTTGTACGGAAAACGTAATATTTCGACAAATACTGCACCAATCTTGAAGATCAAAGTATCAAATTAGAGTAAAAAATAGCCGCTTTCTTTGAGTGCATAATTTATAGCTTAAATCTTTATACTCATGGAGCAATCTTTCACGCACAGAATTTTCAAAAACGCCATTTTTGTGGGGTCATAACTCCTGAACCACTGGAGATATTTTGTTAAAAAAATTTTTGTGGGTTATTGGTAGCAAAGGTAAGGTTGTCTCAAAAAAATTATCAAAATCGAAGACAAAAGTTTGACTCCGCACCGCACCTTTAAGAAATTAAAAAAAAGTATTTTAGAAAAAGAAAAAAATACAAAAATTTTTAAAACAAATTTTCGAAATAAATTTCGATAAAGAGAATGTTGACTTATATAAAATTTTTGAGACAAAACAAAATTCTTGAAACTAAAAAAATGAACAATATATATTCAATTAATGTTATGTTTTTTCTAAATTATTGCTTATTAAACTATATTTACTCTTGTAAAAAAATTTAATAAGTAAATATTTGAATATTTTACGCTATACAGGGAGTTCCAAAATACGAGTTAGTAAAAATAAGAAAGAATATAAGTACCATAAACGTTAGATCTCATGCAATTTGAAGTGTTTACGCTTGGTAAAGAAATAGAAAACCTTATTGAATCCATTCAATAATCAGGAAACGTTTAGGCTATTATAAGACAGAACTTCAATCAATGGTTTTTATAACAAATGGAAATATTTTATTACAACAAAAAGAACAATTGATAATACTAGTATTAAAAGTAGCCTTTTGTATCGCGAATTGATATATTAAAACTATACAATTAGTTTGTGGATAAACATTTTTAATGTAACATTTATAATTGATTTTACAAGATTAAAAAAAATTTAAAAAATTAAAGAAACTAAATCAAGTTACTTTTTGTAAAATCCAGCACTGACTAAAGTTAATAACTAAAAAATACAACAAATTACACTGATATTTATTACCTGATTTAAAAAAAAAATATTATGGAGAGAAGTGCGCTGCAAATGAAGTAAGATTATTGTTTGCAAATGAAAGCCCTATTCTAATTTGAAGTATTAAAAATATACTATACACATTTAAAGAGCTTCTTTTAAGTTTGTGTTATATTTTAAAATAATACAAAACGTTTTTTGCGAGAGTCCCAAAAGCTGCATGCAAAAAAACCTAGCCTACCTACATAAAAAAACGACAGTTTAAAACAATAATCAAATGTTTGTCAAGAAATTCCTGACATTGTTTCATTATTGTTAATATTTTTTCAGATTTTAAAAAAATTGAGTAAAGTCATGGTTTAATAACATACCTGCAATTTTAACATGCTAAGTTGGTTCATAGATTCCTATTTGTTCTTGAAAAAGCTAAATTCAATCTTGTGGATTAAAAAATATAGGCACCTTGCACTGGAACTCAGTTTATACATGAAGTATGCAATAAACATAGCGAGTCACCCTAATGGAAATTACCGTAGCTCTTACTTATTTTTTGTAGTATGCGGATCATCCCCCGAAGCGCGCGAAATTTCGATCGGTTAATCTGCATACTACAAAAGATAAGTAGGAGATACGGTAATTATCCATTATGGTGACTCGCTATGTTTATTGCATACTTCATGTATAAACCGATTTCCAGTGCAAGGTGCCTATTAATAAATCTAGGCAATTTAAGCTGATCAAGAAACAAAAACCTCATTGATAAACTTTACTATGTAGATTAGTTATGGTTTTAGGTTAAATTATTTCATTACTAATAATAGTACACTGATACAAAATATTGTAAAATATATTTACTCGCCAGCCAACAACATTTACATTGCTTTCTGTAACTTATTATGATGTTTCATAATAAATTACAATCGCAATTCACGAAGTACTGTCAACATAAGTAAAGCTGAAGGAAACAACATAAGTAAACCTTTTGACACTGTTTCACAAAAATTTAAGTTATTTAAAAAACACCTACAACATATAGAACTTGTGAAAAGAACAAGCGTGGATTTTAGATTTTCGTTTAATCAGAGTCACAAAATTTTTGTTTAAAAGAAAATATGAAAAAGTTTAAAAAGTTTTATCTGAATTTTTCTCAAACACCGTTTAAGGCCTCTTACCCTCTTACTCTTTTTTATTTTTATAAATGACCTACCTACGCGTAACATAGATACGCGTACTTTCTATGATCGTATACTAGCCTTGAAAAATGCTCTAAGAATAGAGCAGGAAAAAGGGGACGATTTTTTCTCGGGCGTATGTTTAGACAAAAAAGGTGTTGACTAGTCTGTGATGGACATTATGTGGACTATAAAAAATTTGCATTTAGTTTGGGCAGCTGCTCACTGAAAGAAGAAGAAATCATAGAAAAAATGGAACAAAAATCATAGAAAAATCAAGAAGAAGAAGAAGAAGAAGAAGAAGAAGAAGAGAAGAAGAAAGAAGAAAGAAAAGAAGAAAAAGGAGAAGAAGAAAGAGAGAAGAAGAAGAATGAGAAGAAGAAGAAGAAGAAGAAGAAGAAGAAGAAGAAGAAGAAGAAGAAGAAGAAGAAGAAGAAGAAGAAGAAGAAGAAGAAGAAAAGAAGAAGAAGAAGAAGAAGAAGAAGAAGAAGAAGAAGAAGAAGAAGAAGAAGAAGAAGAAGAAGAAGAAGAAGAAGAAGGTTCTAATCTTCAAAATTTACCCACGTTCTCTAATAATGGTTGGCGCGGCGCCGCGGGGTAAATCGCACGGTGGCGCTCCCGCACCACCCATGACGCAGCCTAAACCTATGTTATCACTACACAATTTAAATTTTTCGACCTTATAAATTATTTTTATTTAAATTTTGAATAATGAAAAAATTAAAACTGTCTAAAATTGTTGAAATTAAGTTGTTTAAAATTGGTAAAATTAAAATCTCCAAATTTAGTTATTCTACACAATTAAACAATCAAATTTTTAGACCAAATATAATATTACATTTAAAAAACTTACATATAAGATTTTAACCAAAATTACATTTAAAAAACTTACATATAAGATTTTAACCAAAGGTCACACTTTTGTCGCAAAAAATAAAAAAAAATGAATTGGTAAATAAATTTGACTGTGGTCAATATAATTGAAAGGGTTCATTCAAAACTATGTGAAGCGCATTGTATATTTCTTATTTTGTTTGTTAAGAGTTAAACAGGAAACTTTTTTTCTTTTAGAATTTCGTTTGCTAAGTACCTCTTATGTTATTGAAAAGTTGTTGAACCAAATTCAATTTCGTAACTACGCCTTTTTATACCTACCACTAAAGCATTATTTATATCAGGATACCTCGAGTACATGTTTTGTAAAGAAGTGTCTTCAACTAATTTTTTCTATGCTTCATTTTTTTAGAAATTCGACCCAAAGTCAAAGTCAAGTCAAAGTATTTTTTTCTAGTTTTCTAGGTAAAATATCAATGGCTGCAATTAATCTTTTAGGGTAGTGCATTTAATTTCGGCACTTTTTCGTTTTTCCAATGTAACTTTTCACTGTATGGCCTGATTTTTATGTTTGATAGCTCATTTTAAAGCTTTTAAAATATTGCGTTGCGTCATAAAAATTCACTGTACGAAAGTTGTTTTTTTTACTTAATTAAATCCGTTTTTAAAAAAATGGAAAATTGCCGAAATTAAATGTATGCATTTAATTTCGGCACTTTACAAACAATCGATTGTTTCTCAGTCAAAAAATCATCATTTTCAAAAATTTAAAAACCTATCATTATCTCCAGACAGTTTTCTTTAATTTAAGCTTTTACTTGTTGTTCAACGTGTAACTGGAAAAAAGTTACAGCTAAAATGCTAAATGGTATCAAAATAAGGAAAATTTGGGAAAAAAGTGCATTTAATTTCGGCACTTTTTAAAAAGATCCCCTTAATCGAGTTTAAGTGCAGTGCTATGACTCCTACACATTTCAACGTTGTCTTTTAACTATTTACAACTACAATTTACCACCCGACCACTAAATTCAACCCGTTTTTACCTACAGCAATAGTGTACCGAAATTACACTATTTTATTTTATAACGATTGCTCACCACAGACGCAACGTAGAACCACGGGGACTAAAAATTCGGAAAATAGACTAAATTTTACCAGGACAGTTTAATTTTTAGACCAATTTATTGCGTAATCATGAAATGCCCATGTTCTAAAACGAGTAACATTTTTTTAAAATTATATATCACATAATTTCACACGAAAATATCATAACATAACAAATAAAAAGCTCACCACAGTCATCTACATATAATTAGCTCTCATTTGAACTATCAAACGTCGTATTCCGTCGAGGATTACCAAAGATATAGTCCAAAATCAAAAATGCCGAATTGAGAAAAGTGCCGAAATTAAATGCTACCCTTTGTACATTAGGAAATTTTTAAATCTAGGAAGTATCCTTGTATATTTCCTGTACTCTGTAGTTATTATTATTAAATTTTAGGATATTTCAACATAAGCGAATGGGTGTGTGGCCATGAAGATCATTAATAAAGTTAAAACGGTCTTCAACCAAGACAAAATTTTAATTATTTTTGCACTTGCCATTAATTTTTTATGGTTTTTTTTATTCACTTTTTGCTTTTGTTTTGTTAATTTTTTGTGTAAAGCTACACTATTTTGGAAATACCCCATTTGTTACCAGCGAAAAATAATTTGTTACCAACAAAATTTTTAATAAATAATAAATTAATTTATTTAAAAAAACATTCTTTTTGTTTTCCTACCAATTATGTAAATTTATTTAGTGTTAAAATAATTAAAACAACCGGTTTCTATTTTCTATTACAAAAACTAGAATAAAACAAATAAGTTGGGTATTGGGCATTGGGCCATTCTTCTCAGTTTTGTTAAGTATTTTTAAACAGTCAATGAGGCGACAACCAATAAATTATTAAAAAATAATGTCACAAAACCGTATATTATATATGAATATAAAAATTTTTAATATATTTTTTAAATATTTTACATAAATTGTTTGTTTTTTTATCTTTTGTTATAGGCACCTTGCACTGGAACTCGGTTCATACATGAAGTATGCAATATACATAAGCGTCACCATAATGGATAATTACCGTATCTCCTACTTATCTTTCGTAGTATGCAGATCAACCGATCGACAGCAGGCGAAATTTCTATCGGTTGATCTGCATACTACGAAAGATAAGTAGGACATACGGTAATTATCCATTATGGTGACGCTTATGTATATTGCATACTTCATGTATAAACTGAGTTCCAGTGCAAAGTGTCTATAAAAACCTGTTTGTTCCAGGAAAAAAACCCTGGTTTCGAAACGCCAACAAAATAAATAATTTTATTAAGAAATTTTATCATTGTTCTCATTACTACTCCTCAGTAATCAGTTAAATTTAATCTAATTGCAAAAAACGACACTTGTATTTTAAGATTTATTATGATTATTGGGTTTGCGTAGCCATTCGACACTGGGTTAAAGTTTCTACAGGAGGAACGAACATCACTACTACCTTCGCTCGCTCTAGAGCGTATTTTCCGGTGGCTTTCGGTCCGCGCTCCATTTCTCGGACGCCCTTGGGAAAGAAGTCCCTGGGTCGGTCGGCGTATGTCACCGACTGGTCCGGCAAGTCGGCGGCAGGGTCGGCGAGTCGGGACACTCGATCGTCTTCGCCGGGTATTTTAAAGTTGCTTTTCCAGTAGGAGGAGTAGCGCCGTTTGAAATCTGCGTTTCTTTTGGCGTGGCCGTGTGGGCTGTGGGCGGGTTGTGAGGAGGTGGCGTGGTCCCGCGAGCGCCCTGACGACTCCGAAGAGCCCGAGTTCAAAACATGCACAGGGCCGCGCGACGAAACGCTGACGGGCGCTTGCAAAGAGGTGCCCGCGAGTGCTTGTGACGAGGTACACGCCCGCGGTAAGCACGCCTGAACGGACGTATCGCAGGTATCCTTAGGGGAGCCGGTTGACCTTTGGGCTTCTTTGACTAGAAAATGCAAGGCCGTTCGCAACAATGAATCTAAAACAGGAACACGGGCAAAATTAGTTTTAAAACACAAGGCAAGCTGGTTAAAGTCAAAGCCGCAAACAGAAACAATGGAGTATTTAGTAATTAGCTTTTCGATTTTTAGCTTTTTGACCAAAACAGTTAATTCTTTGTGAAGATTTTTTTTTTACAAAAATTAACACAGGTTATAATGTATTTGTAAGTTTGTTAAAAAATAAAATTGAACAATGTGGACTGAAAAAAATTTTCATATGAGCATATCTCGCTAACTGACAGTAACTTTAAGAAAAAGTTTTATTACTGTATATAAGTTAAAATTGGCTATGCATTTATATCTTTATTGCCTAAATCAACTTTTTTAGTGAAATATAGCCGTTGACAAAAAAATTTAGTCCATAATTGTACAGATCTTAGTAATAAAGCTCACATAAAAAAGTTTATAGGCGAATTTTGAATTCGAATATAAACCTTTGTTTATCTTAGAATATTCTTTGTAACCATCTCGTTCTTTCGTATGATAGTTTGCAAGGTGTCAAAAGCTAAACCTTGATAAGCGCTTTACTAAATACCTTCAAGTTTGTAAACCACAATTAGCATACGGTAAGTTAAATTTGTTATTAATCTGTAAAGAAATAATTACATCACACATCGGGAGCAAAAACAACAAACCATATGCAAAATACAAAACATTATGGGTCTATTAAAATCTGAATACAAACGTTAAACAACTGGAGCAAAATCTATATATCTAAGAAACCAGTTTATTTTTGCTATTTGTGTAAACATAGTTTCTGTTAGTTTTCCCATTTTACAAAGTAAATAATTTATTGAATTAATAGTTTACAGCAAATACATGAGCAAGTCCCATTAAAAAGACAGGTAATTCAATTCGGTGGGATAGTCAATTAACTAATTATTTTATTGATCACTCAGGTTTCAACTGAAACGAAAATGATACACATTTATTTGCAGAAGATTACAATTTATAAGCGAATTACAAATATTTCCGAACATTACCTTTGATCATTTTAGTGTGTTTTTATTAAATCACGATAATAATAATATTGATGGTAGTTAATTCAATATTAGTAAAAAATTTATAGGTTATTTATTATAGGGTTTAAAAGAGAAATGATTTTTTTAGGAGCTTATAATTTTTACTAATATGATATGATGTATTCTGGAAATAAATTTTGCGTGAACATATTTTGGCAACAGAATTTGGTGATTCTATATCATGATTTTATTATAGTGAAATCAAAACCACAATCGATAAAATAAAATACTTATTGAAAATTGACCATTCCAATATCGAGATATACCAACTTAAATGTTTTCCAGCAGCCATCATTTTTGTAGACTGTGTGCATATTGATTATTTTTCAAAATTTTTGAAAAATTATATATATTCAAACTGGGTTGACCCACAGCCGTAAGTTTTTAATGTTCTTATCTATTTAGCTTATATATTTATGTGATAAAAAAATTTATACTACATTAACTGATTCAAAATTAAAAAAAAGATTTCATTGATTCGGCAACAATTTGAAAAAGAAATACATGCAGCCTGACTACCGTCTAAATAATTTTCTATCACAAATAATCTTACTAAATTCCATTATAAAGTCTTATTTTTATCAATAAAATTTAATTTTTTGTAATAAACATGAAAATGAATGCAGAAAACTGGTATTTATCACAAAATTTTCTCGCGTTTATTCTTCTGTGGAACACACTGGTGTTTTTTTTTTCTAGCGTGAAGCTCACTTTTTAAAAGTATTCTTTTAGAATGCCGCGTTTTTATCACTAATTATTTTTTATGCTTTGTTTTTTTTTTGGCTTATGTGAAATCAATTGATTTCTTGACTTCATGTTTTTTTGGTTTCAAACATTTTTCGCGAAAAACTAAGATTTATTTGTTAAAGTTTTTAGTATTAATGGTGATTTGTTTCTTTTCTTAGTTTATTTTTGCTTTGATTTGTAAAAAATTAAAATAATCAAGGGATTGTTAAAGTTTTTAGTATTAATGGTGATTTATTTCTTTCCTTAGTTTATTTTTACTTTGATTTGCAAAAAATCAAAATAATCAAGGAAAAGATTTTTAAGTTTTAGTTTTTTTATAAATTCAAAAAACAATGGGTTTCTAGCTCTAATATCTATCGCTAAAGTAGTAACTGGTTTATGCCATATTTTTAAAATTCTCGGGAACAACATCAAAAATCTTGATATAAGCAAAGATTTAATGGAATTTTCATCAATATTGACAATTTTGTAAAGCCTAAGTAAAAAAAACATTTAAAACTGAGAATTTGTTTCAAATTAAAACATTCGATAGCTTTTATCTTTTTGTATGCAAATACGGGAAAAAGTAAGAACTTTTTTGTCAATAATTCTTACATTTATTCACTTACTTTTTTTTAAACTTAAGCATTTTACTGGCTAACGTATAAATAATTGTCAATAGTTATGGAGCGAGAGTGTTCAGGGCGAATTTCTTTTATTTGTTATGAAAAAAACTAAAAAAAGCTGATTGTGCTAAAAAAAGGAGTCTCTTAATTTTTCGCAAACATTCAAAAATCAAAAAAGATTACATATCCAGTTTGATTTTGATATTCCAGACAAGGTTCTAAGTTGAGTAAATAAAGCAAAAAACACGGCGATGCAAAAAAAACACGTGAAATATAATGAATTTTTTCGACTTCATGTACGTAATAAATTTTGCTCATTAAAAAACTGCTATCTTCGAAAAAAAAAGCTTGATAAATTCCGCATTGATTCTGCCTTTTATCGACAGTATTTAGATGTTCGAAATCTTTCAAATTGGGAATGTTAACGTGGAATAGTTGGATGGGGTATGTGGCATGTGAAACAAACATCTTTAAGACCATAAATTAGCAAGATGCGTGGCTCACAATATCACAAGAATTTAAAACACAATAAAGACAGAGGATTTAAATTTAAACATTAAATTCGTATTCAAAATTTGATTAGAATGCTTTTCAAAATAAATTATTGTAAACAACTGTTTTCTTTTAATATTAGTTTTATTTTATGCAATTTTATAGTAATATATAAAAAATTCATGCACGATAACAATTAATAAATGTTGAAATAATCGCAATGAATTCTCGGTTGCGCAGTGAGTATTGTTTATCTGGTCTTGCGTATCCATCTTTCGACCAATAAATAATTGTTTAAAATACATTTTTACCTAGTAATGGTTTAACCTCTCCTTTTATGAGCCACCTGCCGGAGTTTGACTATGGTAAGTCGTGAGCCACGGAATGAACTCTCGGTTGAACAGTGACTACTGTTTATCCGGTCTTGCGTATTCTTTTTTGGACCAATAAATAATTGTTTAAAAATATATTTTATTTAAGCTTTTACCTCTCCTTTCAGGAGCCAGTTGCCGTAGTCCTCCATAAGGTATCTCTCCGCCCGTCTGAATATTTCTGTACCACTCGTGTATATTTGACTGGGGCGGGGTCGTTTCTCGCCTCGGGGTTCGTTCGGTGTCCCGCTCTTGGTTTAAGTTCATATAGTATCTTAAAAATTTAATATAGGGTTACTGACTTAAATGCGACCAGCCTTAATTTCGGCCGCCGGTTGTTATTTTTTCCACGGCATAGTTTAAAATTTAACTGCGTATGACTGGGTATACGGCATTACGATCTATCTAGCAGCCAGTTCATTTCATAATTTTGCGCATGGGAAAAATAACACCTCATGGCGCCGAAATTAAGGCTGTTACAAGAATATTACGTAATACTGCAAGAAAAGTAAAAAAATAATTTTTTATTTATATTTTGAAAAAATCTAGCAACACTTTGTCTGGGGAGTTAATACTGTTAATAACGTACCGTAAGACGTTTTCAAGGTTTCACGTAACGTAATAGAAAAAAGCTCTATAATATTAGAAGAAAACCGTAAAAAAATTCGCTACTCGTTGATCATTGGCCAGTCGACTGTTTTCCACACAGGCCACACCCTCACGACAAAACTGACATATTTTAAAAATTTTCTATTATGAATCTCTGATGAAATATAACAGCCAAGGCTGTGAGGAAACATCTGTCACTGACACAAACATTCCTTATAATCAATCTCCATTTTTATTATAGTATGTCACTAGTGATGTTCCCCGGAGCTCCGCTTGTAGGAGCTCCGGAGCAACTCTCGAAGCTCCGGAGCTCTGGAGCTCCGCTCTATTTTTATACTAAATTCGTGAATAATTAAAAAGTGATGGCATTAATTATTATGTCAAAATTTTTTTGTAAACTAAATTTTTCCCAAAACTTATTTAAAACAATAAAAATAACCCTACAAATACAGCTATAGTCGTTTAAAATGTATTTAAAGCTTAAATAAGCGCTTCAAGTCGCTCACTTAAAGGGCGAAGCTCCGGAGCTCCCTCCGTTTGAAATGGCCGGAGCTCCGGAGCATGATATCAGAGGGTAAGAATATTACTTATGTCAATATGAGTTAAGTTAATTTAAAATTTGAGATATTTAAACTGAACAGCAGCATTAAAAGTTTTTTTTGATATGAAGTTATTTGTTTTAAAAATCAAAATATAAACAAAACATTCAAAAAAATTAAGCGTTTACCTAAACCATACAACCGCACGAAAATATTCTATATTTGGATGCTATTTTTGTTATGTCTGTTGTGTTGTGTCGTCATCTGGTAGTTTTTTTCCCCCCGCGTCTCGCCCCCTCCGGGGTGTGGTCTCTGGTTTTGTGGTGTGGTAAGAGGGTAAGAGGGGTGTCGAGAATTCAAGTGTTAAGTGATGAAATGTTATATCAAAACAGTATTGTTTAGTTTTATTTTTCCTTACTATCCATATAAATTATAAATTTCTTTCTTTTTTTGTAACACTACTTTTTACCATTAAAAACTACTGAATTGAATACGTTTTTTTTGTTTCAGAAAAAACCTATAATAGCTTACATTATTGTTAGCAGTTGGCGTATAGCTATAGGTTTTTGGAAGTAAACTCTGGTCAGACTTAATTTTTGTTCCTATACTAAAACGTTTTGAAAACGAAAAAAAAAATGTTCTGCGCACCCAAATGTTCTTTAAGCTCGGAAAAATTGACTGGAAAGCAAATAAAATGTATATAAAAAATGAAATCTTATAAACGCAGCCTACCTTGAGCTAAAGGAAGGATAGACCGCTCTGCTGGTTGAACTACTTCGTTGGCGCTAAAAAAATAACTCTTTATCGATGTAGCCTTTAAAAAACATAGCGTCTTATCAATAAAACTATTTATCAGTCAATGCGGACGAAGCAATAGAATTCACATGACTAGGCAGGGAACTATATACTTAACCAAAACGAGCTTTTTTAAAATGGGAGATAACGGAGGATTTTTTTGTCGAGTGTGTAGTTTTGATAAAATAAAACCGAAAATTAACGCAAGAATAACAATGGGGCTGCGAAAAACGGTTAAAAGCTTATGAATTATTTTTCTTCGCCAAAACAATCATTTCCTTAATCGCCGAAAGAAAATCTCTCGTGTGATTGTGATGATTATAACATAAAACTTGCAGCATTAAGATAAATTCTAATAGCAAATTTATTTTTTAATAAAAATCAAAAAAGATTTTTTGTCGTGGTTTTATACACAAATAATTATTTTTTTAAAAATTTCCAACGACATAACGTATATAATTTAAGATAATTCCAAACGTTTTAAACAAAATATTTTATTGGTTTTTAACAAAAACTTTTTAAAAAATAAAGAGTAAATTTTATAAACAGATTTACAAGTAAATAAAATGATTTTTTTAACCATTCACTAAAGTTGTTGATTAGGATTCTTAAAAGATGAGAACTAATTTATTTAGGCTGGATACAAAAAGAAACGAAATTATGCAAAAGAAGCAGTGCGGTGCTCCCTAGAAAGAAAGAAAAATTAGCTTGTTCCCAACGGATTACATGTAACTAAATATATTTGACAGAAAATACGTTAAAGAAGTTTTGCTGTTATATTTTGTGTGTTTATCATAAGTTCAAAAAATTTTAAAACATCTCTTAAAACTTTTTAACCCGTTCATTTTTAATTGTTTATTAATGAACTTAGAATCTTAAATATAATTTGTTTAGTATTTCTGTAAGACAGCTGTTAAAATCGGCGCTATTTGATTGAATGCTTTTTATTTCACGCAATCGGGCGAATTTAATCTTAATTAATTTTTAAATGAATCATTAACATAAAAATTTTGCTTAAAAAACCAAAAACCATAGACAGTAGTATCTTACAATAACCTCGTATACGCACGTTGACACAGAATTGTATTTACTTCAGACAACATGGAGAAATTGTGTCGGAAATTTTATCGAAATTGTTTAATTGTAAAAATTTCAATGAGAGAAATTTAACATAAGAAGTACATAGAAAGCAGCTACAAACCACATCTATGTTAGTTAAAAAACAGCAAGCTAAACACAAAATTTTAACACCAGTCTTAAAGTGTATTTAACAAATATACAATAGAAAAGTATACATGTAGTAAATAAATTATTTTTATATAAGATATCATAGTTTGTTTCTGGCTTCAGATCACGAATAAAATCATTAAATAATTTTTTCAATTAATAGTGAACAAAAAGCTGAAAAAAAATAATTGACATAAGTTTTAAACGGAGAATTTTACGTAAATCCTATTTGTACAAAAAGCAGTTTTTCCCCATTTTCACTTTCCCTGTATTATGAAACGGCCTCGATCGGGAATAGAAAGGTTCATTATTGGCAACGAACAATTCCGGTTACTTTTCGCGTGGTCGTTGTCATGCACATTTTGACGCCCAAAAAATAATTAGCAAAGAAAAAACAAAATAAAAGCTAAAAATAAAAAAAATCACCGTTTGCGCGGAAAGTTTTTCCTTTTCCCGCTTCCAGTTTTCCAGAATTCCGGAACTTCGGTTGTTTTCCAGAATTTCGGCGCTTTCCGCGCCGTCCGGAAGGTCCGATTCGCTCCTGGCGTCGAAGGCCAATCGGTTTATACGCTGTAAACGAAACGAAAAAAAAGATAATCAACGGCTAGAGTTAGTAAAAAATTACTACGCTGTTCACACGTATTAAACTATATGTTTCTAATTTAAACTAAAAATAAACCTAAATAATTAGTATTAAAAGCAATTTTAAAATTTCATTAAGCATTTAAATTATGCCATTTTTATTTGTTATTATAATTATCTTTAACTTCAGCTAAATTTTAACATTTTTCCATGCTTTTTTGCGTTTTTACAACTTCTTTGTTATTATGTTAAGATCTACGCATGTTGAAAATAAAAAAATACAAAAAAATTAAAAGCTAATGTATACATTTAAAATGTTAGTGACGAAATGCGAAATTAAGTATAAATTAAAGCTTAATCATTTTCTTGATTATGTATTTAGGTCTGTCTCAAACAACAAATAAAAACACTCAAGCTTGCTAAATGTTAATTGCATTTGTGATTTTCAACCATTTATACCACCTTTTACACAAGCCTGCTAAATGCGCTTTACTTTCCAAATCGAAACGTAATAATACTCGCTAAAGGTTAATGGAGAGTTTTTGAGCAAAAAAACTGAAATCTTTGTTCTATGCAATATCCAGAACGAAAAATATTATTTTTTCTAGATTTTTAGCGATTTCAATTTTAATTATCATCTTTTAAAAAAACAGTAAAACTTGGAAAATAAAATTACATACAGCTGATTATTTTTTCAACATAATAACAAACGTAATTTTTGAGCGGATTAGGAGTTCTCTACTATCAAAAAGTTATTTCAAAAGCATAAGAATTTTGAAAATATAAAATTTACACTTCGCCAAACGGTCATTGCTAATACATCTTGAAATTCAAGAAACACTCATAATAAAAATATTTTAAACAAATAACACGCTACAACACTGAATCATGCGGCTAGTAAAAGCCAGGCGAGGACACTATTTCTTAAGAAAAACAACTTTGTCCGGTGTTGAGTGGATTTTCCGGAGAGGTGACTTTTTAAGGATGTACTCTATCCTTGTCCGCTTGTTTATTTGGAAAGTTGGATTGTTTGCGTTTCGCACGAGAGTCTACGGCGAGTTTGTTCGGACTTCTCGACAGAAACCGCATTGTCGCAGGACCAGCTTGCGCACGCATAAACTTCAAAGCCATCGTCGGAATACGTTTACAAACTTTGCCGTCCAATTCCTCGGACTGATCTTCAGCGATAGCACGCTACGCACTTGCGCACGCTTTTTTTTATCGAATATCCTATATAGGCTTAAGCACGTTTTTTTTTATCGAATATCATATGGCTGCTAATAGAAAATGCGTTCGCAAACGTGCCGTTTGACTGCGACGGCTAATCTCGGTCGTTAATTTGGTGCCTCCATTCCTGGGGAACGACTGCTATTGGCGCGTGTAACGGCGGTAATAAGCGGTAATCTTAGCGTTGGGCTATTTGGCGCTGGTGCGAAATTAGAAAATCAAAACTGTCAAATTTGGACTGGCAGCTTTTGTTTTTCGCCGAGGGGCGTCAGCCCCCCGCGTGAGATCAATTTCCTCCAAGCGGCGCCCTCGTCCACTTAAAAGGGATAATAGCTTACAAACGTTCCTGGCTTAATTTCCCCCTTTAAAAGATTACGATTACCAGTGGAATAGTGACGAGGCACTTGGACATATGTCGTTTAAGAGAAAACAGCTTTCACGCGAGAAATTACAAATACCTTAGCGGTTTCGATTTCTTCTAATTTATGCCATTTATAATCTTAGACTTTTTTTAAAAAAAAGACAACGAATAATAAGGAAAAGTGTCTGACATATTAAACCTAGTATCAAATTAGGAATACTGTTGTGAAGTTTAATTTTTAGCGACATACTTAAGTCACGGACATACTTTGTCAAAAGTGCCCGATGGAAAAAAATGAAAAGTTCAATTTGTGGTAATTTAAAAGCGATTAAAATTTTTATACTTCTTTTTTAAAATTGAAATATCAAAAATACCTTAAAAATTCAAAAACAAATAGTTTAAATAACCCGAAATCAAAGGTTTTGATTTTTCCCAAGGGCACTTCGTACAATGTATGCACCAGATTTTAAAATTTTAATTTTTTTAGTTTTAAATTGGGTGATTTTTGATTAAAAAAAGAAATAAGTATAGTAGTCTAGTTAAATTGGAAACTTTTAATTTAAATAAAGCTAGAAGAATAATAAAAAAAGCTTTATAATAAAAAAATAACAAGTTTTACACCAAAAAAACTATATGTGACACTTAAGCGCAAGTTAGGGCTGGTTCATACTTATGACAAAACGTCGTTTGGACAAAGTCCAAAGGACTTTTGTCCTTTGGACAAAGTCCAAAGGACTTTTGTCCTTTGGACAAAGTCCAAAAGACTTTTAGTCCAAAGGACTTTTGTCCTTTGTACATTGTCCAAAGGACAAAATCCAAAGGGAAAAGTCCAAAGGAAAAAGTTCAAAGGAAAAAGTCCAAAGGACAAAGACCAAAAGACAACGTATTCATACTTTTGTCCTTTGGACTTTTCCTTTTGGATTTTGTCCTTTGGACTTTGTCCAAAGGACAAATTCTAAGTAGCGTTCATACTTCGTCCAAAGGCAAAAGTCCAAAGGACGTTTTGACTTGTCCAAACGACGTTTTGGCTTTTATAAAATTGTCCTTTGGACTTTGTACAAAGGACGTTTTGTCATAAGTATGAACCAGCCCTTAGTTGTTGTATTTAAATAAACTTAGATATCAAACAATTTCATGACCAAAAAGTTACCTCTTCCTCAAATCTGGCCAATTCACTGCTTCCTGGCACATAATTTTCTATCCTACTCGGTTGCACCCTGAAATAATTTCATATGTCAAATTTCTAATAACAAAGGAAGGTGAGCAGGGTTTTTAAAGTCAAATTGAAGATGAGCTTCCGTTGTTGGGAAGCTTGAAGATGCAGTTCGGTAATTCCAGAATTATTAATAAATATTTTTTACCAGTAGGACCAAAAATAAAATACACGCAGTATTAAAAGTTGTATAAATTTTTTTTTATTTTATAGTTAAGAAAGAAATCGCAACATGGCTTTTCAAAAATCGTAAAATTTTTATCTTTTCTGAACCAAGCAGTGACTTTCATGATCACTTCAGTAAAAATGGCGCAATTTGCCGCAATTTAGGAATTTTGATGACTGTAATTATATTTACTTTAAAAAATAAATTATTTTTCGTAATTTATCTTGAAGTTTTTAAAAGCGCACATGCAAAACTCACAAACACTAACACCAATCATCGTTCACAATTTTAATTCATTCTTGATTTTAACTTCATCTTAAAAAAACCCAAGCGGACAGTTACTATTGAAACAGGCGGACTATTAGGATAACGGACGCATTTCATGTCATTTTCTAGATTATTACAAATTCTTTTTTAAATTTTATGTAAGTGAAACAGAGTATAGTTTTTCATCTGTGGTTTGGTTCAAGTGTTTTATTACTGTACGCTGCACGGTGAGAACTGTTTGGAGAGACTCTATTTTTTTATTTTGGTATTCCGAATAATTTTTATATTTTACCTGTATGCTTTTTCGCTGGCAGGAGTACTTTTAATAACTTCAGGAACTGGGGAAGAGGTTTCGTAGCGACCCGCCGATTTCGATCTTAGCTGTCTGTCCGTGTATTGGACTTCTGAAATGTAAAAAAATTAACAAATATAAGATTATTTAATTGATTAACTAAAGTTTTGAAAATTCTAAATAAAAATCGTTTATTAATTAAATTTCTTAATTTTCGTCTTTGTTCCCTTAGGCTTTTGAACTGGTGCTTAGAAGTTTGTAAATAACCCTAGGTATTCAGGGACAGAATTTTTTATTACGAGATTTGTTTGGTTTTCTGCCCCCTCAATTGATTTAGCTTGCTTTTATCCTACTTTTCTCTAAAGGAACTTTTTATGCTTCTAACAGTCGTAAATTTATATTTTTCGGGCACGTTTTATTTACCTGTTTCCTATCTACATATCAATACAAAAATATTACACATTTAAAAAATTATTAAATAAACATAATATTGTTCATTCAGTCAAGTTTGAGACGTGCGGTTAGCGAAAGTAGGGTAGTGCATTTAATTTCGGCACTTTTTTGTTTTTCCGATGTAACTTTTTACTGTATGGCCCGATTTTCATGTTTGATAGCTCATTTTGAAGCTTTCACGATACTGCGTTGCGTCACAAAAGTTTTTTTTTCACTGTACGAAAGTATTTTTTTATTTAATTAAATCAGTTTTTAAAAAAATGGAAAATTGCCGAAATTAAATATGTGCATTTAATTTCGGCACTTTACAAACAATCGATTGTTTCTCAGTAAAAAAAATCATCATTTTCAAAAATTTAAAAGCCTATCATGAACTCCAGACAGTTTTCTTTAATTTAAGCTTCTACTTGTTGTTCAACGTGTAACTGGCAAAAAGTTACAGCTAAAATGCCAAATGGTATCAAAATGAGCAAAATTTGGGAAAAAAGTGCATTTAATTTCGGCACTTTTTTAAAGGACCCTCTTAATCGAGTTTAAGTGCAGTGCTATGACCCCTACACATTTCAACGTTGTCTTTTATCTATGTATTTACAAATACAATATAACATCCGACCACTTAATTCAATCCGTGTTTAGCTACAGCATATGAGTGCCGAAATTACACTATTTTATTTTATAACGATTGCTCACCACAGACGCAACGTAGAACCACGGGGATTAAAAATTCTAAAAATAGACTAAATTTTACCAGGACAGTTTAATTTTTAAACAATTTATTGCGTAATCATGAAATGCCCATGTTCTAAAAACGAGTAACAAATTTATTTTTTTATAAATCACATAATTTCACATGAAAATATCATAACATAACAAATAAAAAGCTCACGACAGTCATCTACATATAATTAGCTCTCATTTGAGGTATCAAACGTCGTATTCCGTTCAGGATTACCAAAGATATAGTCCAAAATCAAAAATGCCCAATTGGGAAAAGTGCCGAAATTAAATGCACTACCCTAATTACTTTTGTAAACAAGGAAATAAAGCGCAAAGTTATTATTTCATCTTTCTAAAGGGATAGGAAAATAATTTTAAAGAAAAAAATAAACAGAAAAATTAATTTCCTTCGAGGCGGTAATTCAGTGATTTTTAGTTGTTGATTTTATTTTTTTAATAAAACTTTAGAATAAATATAATGAAATAAATTTAAAGGCTGTCAGGAAGTTTTAAATTTAACAAGCAAGGCTTTTTTCATAAAATCTTTAAACAAATTATTATTTTGAAATATTTCAAATTGTTTTTTTTTGTTTTTTTAATAGATAGATTAGCATTTTTTCTGTAATAATTTTTAATTTATTTATGTATTCAAACAATTAGCAGTTGTCCTTCCGTGCTCGTGCGCGTTTAGGCGTTCTTTCCCCTTTCCTTGTGGCCTTGGTGTTGGATAGCGCCGAGTGTTTGGGGTTGGGTTTTCTGTATCGGCATTTTTCTATTTGGCTGTCTATTTTTCGCGCTGGTTTTTTCGCTTCTTTTGGGTGTTTTGGTGGCGATGGCCTCGGGTTGTATCCGTGTACCCCCCGTTCTGGAGATAGGGGCTTGTTGGGGCTGGTGGAGGTGTGCGGATTGATCGAGAGGCTGAGAGCGCTCTTTCTTGGTGGGAGGTGTGAATGCGTCCCTTCGTGATCGTGCGCGTTATAGGCGATATCTTTCCCCTTTCCTTGTCGGCCTATGGTGTATGGATAGCCGCCAGAGTCGATTTGGAGGTTCGGGTTCATTCTGTATCGGCCAATTTTTCATAATTTGGCTGTCTAATTTTTCGCGCTGGTTATTTTCGCTTCTACTTTGGGTCGTCACAGCAGCAAACAAGAAAAAATTGCAAATAATTTGTGTAAAATAAGCAGAATTTCAATAATTGGGTACAAATTTACAATAATATTAAGGCAACAGATTTTAATTTACAATTTAAGAGGTTTTTTACTATTTGCAGTTATGTTTGAGCCATTTCAAATATTTAAAAATAGACTCCTTGGACATTTTTCGAAATCAAAAATTGTTTATTTACAGACCGAAATTAATTAAAATTTGTAGTTTTAAAGTATGATCAAAAATTTAGCGCAATTTGGAACATGCTTAGTTGTTTTCAAATAAAATTTTAAGGGTTTTTTAAATTATATGACGCTTTTTTCTGGCATTCAAATTTAAACGAAATATTTTTTTCTTTTTTTGCCCTTTTTCGACATAAAATGCTTTTAACCATCGCGGGCTGATCCCACAATATCTAATTCTTAGTTAGTATAAATCAATTCTGGACAATGATTTTTTGTTTTTTAGAGGTAACTTATCGTTTACTACACAAGAGTAATCAACTTCAAACATGTGTGTGAGTAGCATTGCTAAAACAAAAGCGATGTATACATTTGACGGTTTTAATAATTAAACCTTCTTATGCAGCAAATTTTCGCCATTCGTAATTTATACTTTTATCAAGTATTAAATGCTTTAATTGCTTTATCTGCATTTTAGATCATGTGTGATGATGATACTGTGAAGTATCGAAACGTTACAATATGTATAGAATAAAAAATTAAACGACTTTTTTATTATTCGTCGTGAAACTAAAGTTTCCATAAAACAAAAGATTCCACAGCAATCCACTTTATTTCGTTAAGTCAAAGAGGTTAAATTTGTATAACAAACTGCCAAGGGTAGTAAAAGTAAAGCGTTACAGTTGCGAAAAACAATATTTATTTTTATAGTGCAGTAAAAATTTATAGTCAGAAAAGTTTGGTTGAAATGAAACAGTGGAAAGAATTATAATAAAATGCATGCAACTTCGAAATTAAAAGCAAACCAAACGTAGTTGCTCCAGTTTGCTCACGTGACTTTTGACACGCCCACATGATTTTCATGCGGAGAAATTTTTTCGTTCACACAACATCATCAATTTTTAGAAAATTCAATGCGTCAGTGCAAATTATTATTTATATATCAAAGATTAAGGTCTTTTTTGGTAGTTTTCACTGCAAAGCGTTTAGTAGTAAACCAATTGAAGTATATCGCAAAAATTACCTTTTTTACTTACATAAAAATTATTTGTGAATTATTGCAGTTATAGAGTATTATAATATTTTATAATATCCAAAAGACAAAAAATTCGACAAATTGACAAAAAAGCAGGAAACAAATAATGTTTTTGGTTTTAAGCTATGTGAATGGATTTTTAAAATTATACAAAATCTATAACAAATTTATTAAAATGAAAATAAAAATTTAGTTTCATGAGGGTTTGACCTCCTCACTTCTGTCAAAGTGACTACACCTTAACCAATTGCGCCACGATACCAACAAAGAATCAAGCTCAATCGAAGATATATAAACAAATACTCCATATTAAATTTAATCTAATTGGCTAATAAAGACGCTCAATAATTGGCTAATAATAATGACGTCAGATTCTCAGGATTTAAGTGGTTACTTAATAGGGGGCATTTTTCAATCCAACGAACAATTGTTGCAGCCACATTGGGTTTACCTTTAGTCTCTAAAAACAATTCTCAGCTTGATTTATGTTAATTTTCAACTTTCGATGTTATTGCTAATCCAGGTACTACTCTCAATGAGTGATTTTTAATTTTTGAGTTGTCGAATCAAAAAAGCTTATTTAACATGAAAAAATACATTTAATAAAATTGACATGTTGAAAGATATAAAAGTGCTGCAAATATTCTAATCATGGATTTAAGTTAAAGAAACCAAAAAAATATGTATTTTTAGCGTTTGTTCCCTCGTGCTTACAAAATATTGCTCAGAAATAAAATTAGTTCCAAAATAATGAGTATAATGAAGTAATTTTTCAATAAAAATATCTCCCTAACAAAAAGATTAATTTATATTGGAATTATATCAGCGTATATCTAAAATCCCAAAACAGTGTTATTGTTAGCGAAACATGCCCACCTAAAAATTTTCAAAGTAGGTTTTAGTTTCGTTCAATCCATAATATTTCAAAACTACTGGTTAGAATATAATAACATCCAAGTTTTTTAAAGACTTGGGCTTGGGTTACGAAAACGCGATTTGTTGCAACTATAGCGAATTTGACGGGAATATTAAAAACATTGTAATACTTTCTTAACATTTTCTTTATAATATAGGTGAAGCATGTAAACTATCAAATAAGACTCTATTTATACGTTACGTCTATAGAAATTTACCAATCGAATTACTATACAACGAAAAGGGAATAATTCCACCTTTGACAAAATAACAATAGTAAGCGTATATAATGACAAATAAAAGACTTAAATTTTATTATACAGTTTATATGGCTTTGGCAACAAATAGATTTAACTGGGAAATTCCCACAAGACTTAGAGCTAAAATAATATGTAGGTAAAAAGGCTTAGAATGTTTTTTAGTTAATTCTATCATTTTAAGAATACTTAAAGCACTCTTTTCTATAATGATTATAATTTTATGAGAATGGTAAAAAGCCATATTAATTGACTGATTTATGCCAGTTACTTTTTTATAGATATTGATTAAAAATTCTTATTGAAATTTTTTTTTAAATATGGAATGGGTTTGGGAAGTAATGTTGAATTTTCTGAAACTGAATGACACAATATAATCTATTTTTACTCACTGCTATTACATAGTTGTAAACAAAATATTCTCACAGTGTAAATGAATAACTCGATTGGCAGAGTAGAATAGTATCGGTTTTAAATATTTGTATTTTTAGTTTTTTTAAACTTAAAACTATATTTATGAAATTCAATGAGGAATATAGTTTTTTTAACAAGAATAGAAAAGAAAAAGTGATTCCAAAATCATTATGCATGCAAACAAGACACAACAGATACAAAGCAGGCCTCATAACAGTCGCAATACCTATACTTATAATTATAGTCTGCTAAATAAACGAAATAAAACTTGCTAAATATGGTTGCAGGTAAATGATACGCTACTTCGTTTTGTTTGCCGGTATCATTTTGCTTGATAGATATGCGGTGTTCCCTAAAACTTTCTTGTGGTTCGTTCTCCTATTCCATATGGCGAGATTGTGGTATAACAAACCAACAAACAAACAAAAAAACGCGGAGATTTCACCTACCTCTTTCATAGGGCCTGGAAACCGCGCGTTCTCGTCTGGGCAAAGTGACAGAGGCAACGTAGGGGTTCGGGGTATAGCCCCTTTCGTAATCTGAAATTGAAAAAAAAACAGTGAAAGTGAAAAGAAAAACAACCGGTGCCTCGAAAGAATAAAAGACAATAGATAGTAAGTAAGGTCTGGTTTATATTTATCACCTAGAATGGAGAAGATAGAAGTTAAAACTTGGAAACAGGTGAAAGGATTATTTGAATTTAGAAAAGCATTTATACTTTTTCATTTTTGTATTAAAAGATAACCACCACGGAGATGCCCAAAATCTAATTTTCTAACTTTTGTCTTCTATGTTGAATATTGGTAGGACGATGTGTGATTCAGACTAAGGTAGGTGAACTCGAAAATTGACTCGAGCTTTTAGTTCACAACCAAAAGCTCAAGCGTATAATGTCCTTCAACTCGGGACTTATTATTATAACAGAAAAAACCGAAAGTTCATTTTCTACATGAACCCGACATTATTCTTTTATAACTTTGAAGCTACAGTATATTACGCAAATACATAGCTCTAGATGGTTTTTGACCGTAATACTTATAAAAAAATAGAAAAATAAAAAAAGAAACATAAGTTCTAACAACCATATTTATTCAGCATTTGATTGTATAATTTTTAATTAAACTTTTTTAGCGTTAGCATTATTTTTTGTTTATTTAGTTAAAATATAATTAATTAACATGAATAATTTGTGAATCATTTTTTGCACCCAATTCTACACTAAATATTATTATTGTATCTATGACATTTATGGTATAGAATTGCAATTATCATATTAAACAAAATTGTATACATGTTGAAAGTAACGCCGCATGTTAAATTCGTCATAAAGAGTAAACTGCTTATGTTAGCTAAGCAAAAAATGGTTTGTGAAACAGACGATATCCTGCATGTTTTTTTGTTTTTGAATGTTTATTTGCCTGGGTTTTTTGTTATTATTGTTTTTATAATAAAATTTTGATTTCATCCTGTTAGAATTCGTTATTTAGTACGAATGATTAGAGAGAAATATTTACTATCATACATTGTAGTATGTACAATGCAATTATATGCACTGTTTAAACAATTTTAAAAACTTTGTTTTATAAAAAACAATTTATTGATACAAAAGTTTTATTTTTTAAACTATATTTTATAGCTTTACACTGATATGAAATGAATGTATATGCATATTTTTTACTATTGATATACAATAATCTAATTTTTTGTACACACTCTGATGCTTACGCAAATAAACTTAGTGTGTATTTATGCAGTTTGCAAACTTGGATGTTATAAAACAAACCTATATGGGATTTTATATTTAGTTTTCTAAATAATTATAAAAAAATTTGCTTTAAAAAAACATAAATTTTAAACTTGTTATTGCTCAAATTAATGACAAAACCTAATATTCATCACACACCATAATATACTTGTGCTTATTAGTTGCAGCGATTTAATTGCTGAACCTTCATTTAAAAAGCAATTATTTTATTTTTCAGCTATTATCATGCCTTTTTGACTCTTCTTTGGTTTGCTTATAAAAAATTATAGTCGGTTAAACAAACAAGAATAAATTTGATTTTTTAAGTTTTTATTTGGTAACCAAGGTGAATATAACTTTCCTATTTTGAAAACGCAAACTGTTGTTGTTTTTGATATAAATGACGTAAATTGTAATAAGAGCGTATAATAAAAAAGTGTAAATGTTTACACCTATTTACATATTTATTTATAAAAGATTCTCATTGGCTTTGCTTATACTGCGGCAAAGTAACAGTAAAATGTTAATAATTAAAATTTTTTGGTTGATTTATGATACTTATGAGCTTTATTGGTTGATGAAAGGCTGATTCATATTTCGTCCAAAGTGTCCCAAGGACGTTCATTTTGTCCAAAAGACATTTTGGATTGTCCAAAACTTGTCCTTTGGACACTTTGGACGAAGTATAAAAATCAGGTTTGTAGGTTTACAAAATCAAGTATCTTTCAATTTTTACACTCAAAAACAGCATTTGTTTTGTTAATTATTAAAACATTTTAGTGAATTAAGGATTAGCTATAGATACCTCATGAGCTGTTTACCCCGTTAGACCGAGATCGATCTAACCGACTACCCCTAGTTTTGTTTGTGCAATCGACTACCCCCTATAGACGAACTTGAGTTAGTTCAATCTTTCTAAGATCTTTTAAGATCTGTCTAAGATTATCTATGGGGTAGTTTTTTTTGTGCTACTAAGCCCAGGTTTTTGTTGCTATTTAACAATTACCAAATTGTTAAATTATAATTAAATAAACAAAAATATTATAATATTATAACAAACATATAGTTTTTAAAGTGATAGACAATACAAACATACGCAAACGCAAACATACCGAGTAAATCCTCTTCATTGCGAACAAAATCGTCGAACTGATAAGAAGGTTCATAAGGATTGTAACCTATAATTAATTAAATACAATTCCAAAAACACCTTTCTATAGGCACCTTGCACTGGAACTCGGTTTATACATGAAGTATGCAATAAACATAGCGAGTCACCATAATGGATAATTACCGTGTCTCCTACTTATTTTTCGTAGTAAGCAGATCAACCGATCGAAATTTCGCGCGCTTTCGATCGGTTGATCTGCATACTACAAAAGATAAGTAGGAGATACGGTAATTATCCATTATGGAGACTCGCTATGTTTATTGCATACTTCATGTATAAACCGAGTTCCAGTGCAAGGTGCCTATTAAAAAATAGCCTTTTATATGATTAAATTTTTTTCTAAAAAAAATTAAACGAAAGCAGGACGGATATTTAAAAAAAATAGCATGTTGACTTTTTTATTTTTTATATTTTATTTTATTTTTTGAAAATTTTTTTTTGTTTTTTAAAACGTCTCAAACACTGGTGTACACACTGTTTTGTGAGAGGTGCTGCCCAGGGGTAGTTCATAATATTTACGGGTGAAAATTTGCACTAGTCTTCAAGATCCCCGAGGCCTAAAGATCCCTTCTTTATAAATAACGTTACACAATTTTAAATGTTTTTTAAAGAACACCCAATTAAATTAAAATATATTATGGATACATTAAACTAAACTTTATTTCTAAATTTTGCTTAGACTTAATAAAAATTAAAATAAAGCATTTTTATTGTTTAGTCAAAAGAATGTTTACATTTGGGATAGGACACCATACAATAAAATGGAATTAATTTAACCCTTTGTATATATTCTCGTGTGTCAAACGCGGAGTGTGTATCGTGTCCCATTGCTTGGGGACGCCGAATTTAACATTGAGCTCTACTTTATACATGGGCACGGGGGAGGGGGGGTTGTGGGGTTTGGAGTGGTTAATCCTTCCCCCTAAGTTCTGAGAAGGGGGTTTAACCCCCTCCCCACTCAGAAATCGGGGGCAGAAGAAAAGGTTAACCCCCCAATTTCGGAAAAATGAAGAAAAATGTCTTTAAAATGACTTCTAAATGCCTCCACACTTAAGTTTTAAGGTCAAAATGAATGTTTTAAACAATAAAAAGCTCTAAAATGGAATAAAAAGGGCTCTTTGACCTAAAATTAGCGTTTTTACCTATTTTTTCTTTAAATTAGAAAAACGATATGGGTAAAATGCAGTCCAGAAAAAAAAAACGATATGGGATTTTGCGTTTCTCAGATTTTAACCCCCCTAATTTGGGGTTTAACTCCCCCACACCGGACCAACTTGCCCATGTATGCTCTACTTACGCGTTCTCTTTCGCGTTTAGGACGCGTTTTTTGAATTAAAAAATTGCAAAAGATTAATTAAATTTTATTTTTAATCAAAAATAAAGCAAAAAATGCATTAACGATTACGGCCATAATTTATTTAGACCGTAAGATCTTAGAAAGGATTTGCATTTGACGAGTGAAAAAAAAAGAAATTACGAAACTAATGACATCCCACTGGATTTTCCCCTTGAAATATAACGATAACATTTTCTTTTTATTTTAAAGTGTATGAAATTTTATGATATATATTTATGATATATAAAACGTACAACATAAAAATTATTAAACAAAAATTAAACGGGTTATTTGGTTGCGTTGTCTGCGTTTTCAGACAAAGCTTGCAAACCGAATTTGTGTGGAGGAATTTTAACAACACTGTGACGTTTTTACGTATATAATCATGTATAATAATATATTCACATACATATACATAATATGTGTATGTATGTGAATATATTCTTATACATGATATATTATTATCAAACATATTATATTTGATAATGAAGCACATAAAACGATAAATAAATATTTGAAATTGGGGTTTAAACAGAAAATAGTATCGTTATTACCGCAGTATAAAACGAAAGCATTATAATAAAACAGAGTTTGAAATGTTTTAAATAAGATATTGCTGTTATCATGACGAAATAAGTCAGTATTGTAATAAAATACTGTTAACTGTGACTCTTTTTATATTTTAATACAAAAACTATAAACGTTATGAGTCAGAATCACTTTGATTGTACGCTGATTGTGACTTTTTATCTCTTAGTAACAAAAATATACAAAAGTTTATTCATTAATTAAAAATGTTGAGCCATGGGTTAAGCTAAAATTATGAGCAAAATTTTAGTTTTAAAGTTTAGAAAATAGAAGTAATTATTTATCTAACACAGTGCGAAAAGTCTTTTATTACATTTTTGAGGTGTTTTGGCAGTTAGAATCAGTGTAAAAAATAGTAAATATCAAAGTGGATTTATTTTATGTTTTTTAGGATATTATTCTGCCTTAGTAATGACGATATTACCTTTTAAAACAAGTATTGGAAAGACAAAGGGCTATAGATAACTATTCACATGTTTTGGTTTGACGAAATTTTTTACAATACAATGTATAACATTTGATTTAGGGTCGTTGAAGCCAGGGAAAATTACAACTGGAACTTGGAGCACTAACGTAAACAAAAGCCTAAATCCAACACTGAACCATTTTTTTTAACTTTTGGCTTCAAATTTATAATTTCACGACTCAAAGCTCTCGAAATTTTCCGAAAGTTTCTGCTCACGGCTCCAAAAACCCCGTACTTCTTAACACTTCATTTGATTTTTGGCAAAAGCTTGGTCACTTTTTATTGCTTCAGAAAAGATACAAAATGTATTTGTATGAATTTTATAAAAAATTTATAAAAAACTGAAAACCAAGCCGAAACTAAGCAAATTTGGAACATGACGTTTTTGGTCTATTTTTTAAGTCTGTGCGGTGTCGTGTCTAAAATAGTACACTTTTAAAATACCATATAAATTTTATTTTTATATATCTTAAAGTCTAGACTCAGGTTCCTAGTTGACCTCGGTTTTAACACTAGTATGTAGTCGATATGCGGCAGAATAAATTAAAGCCAGCATAATATTAACACGATTTTGACTTTTTCTTGCATGTTATTACTGATGTTTCTATATATATTCTCATATATCATGCCTGGAACTTTAGTAATTTTAAATAAAGGAAGACACGATGCTACGCACCTTAAATTATTAATATAAAATTCAATTAACCTTGATATTTTTTAAATTATTTTAGTCGAATTTTTAAAACTATTTCAAATGTTTTAAAAATTTCAAAAAATGACTTTAGAAGAAAAATAAAATAAATGCTCGTATCACGGTAACTGACTTAAATTCGAGCAGCCTTGATTTCGGTACGGGATCTTTAGAGCCACAAGCTGGGAAATTAGAGCCATCGGAAATTTTTGGGAACTTGAAGCCTTTAAGAAAAAATTGGCTTGGGGTTACATTTAGGCTTTGGCTTTTAGGATTAGGAAAACGTTTTAGCGATTTTTACTTTTGGTTCCAAGTTCCCAACTTTGGGCTCCAAGTTCCCTATTTTTGGCCCCAAGTTTCAACTCTAAGTTACCTCGGCTCCATCGACCCTAAATCTTGATTTCGACAACCGGCTGTTATTTTTGTCATTGTCATGTTCATTGTACGCAGTTTATTTCATAACATTGCGCATGACAAAAATAACAGCCAATGGCCGAAATTAAGGCTGCCCCAAATTTAAGTCAATTACCTTACTCTTTAATTATTTTGAAAATGAAAATAAAAATAAAGTGGAGCTTCGTAGCTGTACATAAAAGGTTTGCGGAGTTCAAAAACAACCGGTGCTCCAAAGAACATTATCAGTATAAGATGTGCATTTTCAATCGGAAAAAAGTCAAAATCGAACTATTTTATTCGGACTTTGACTTGTTCTGCCGTAAAGTTGCGTGCTATAAATCCGACAAAACAACGGCACTAAGAAGATATACATTCTGCATAATATCTTCGGAACGAATGTATTCAGATTTAAACTTTTAAATTGATGACAAAAGAAAACTTGTTTTTTTCTAAGCCTTAACGAAACCTAATCAAGCTAAAAAACAAAAACCTTAAAAAGCCTTAAAAGTTTTTAAATAAGCTGAACAATTTACTGCTCATAGAAGATATCATTCCAATGATATTTTGCAGTACATATGTAGGCATTTCTTCCGGACACTAAAACAAACCTCTTTCCTTTTCCCGTACACCAGCCGGCAGCGGCGAAGACCGGTCCCTGATTTTGTATTTTAGAACGGATTTGTCTAAACAAAACACACTACGAAGGTTAAGAAACGATAAGTGCGTGCGCATGCAAAAAAGTGGAATTGATTTTTTAAAAATATATGTGTAGAGTTTTCATAATTTCTTCCGTTTTAAAGTTGAAACTATTAGCTGGCTGCTCACTTGAGAATGCTTGCATATCAAATGTCACAACTATAGTACGGATTCACGATATCTGTATCCAATTTACCAGTTCACAAAAAGAATGGTGGAATTTTAATAAACCAACGCTATTTAGTTTTTGTTTATATAAAAAGAAATTAATATATTTCTGATGATTATTAATATTTTTCCGATTAATATATTAATTTATGTTTTTAACAATATTTATTAAAAAATTATTATTTTTCTAATTATTATTTTTATTATTATTGATATTTTCTTACAATATTTTATTAAAAATATTCGTGTGACCCATTCTGTATTTTATGGGAAAGCAGAAGTTTTGGAGTCTATCGTTGAACAGTATAGACCACGTAAATTTAAACACCTAATTGCGCAAATTTTGCTATACATTTATGATATTTCAAAAATATTATAGGATATTTCAAATATTATAAGGTCAATAATATTGTATAATGACATTTAGGTGAGGAAAAAAATTGTCTGAGTGTTTGTGAAATAAAATTTCAGACAAGCCTCTATCAATGTTTAGTACACGTTACATTTTACAAGATCGTTGAGAATAACCGCATATTTTTATTGGTTAAATTTTTTAATAAACCCATGCTATTTTTTGTTGATAAAAAATAAAATTAATATATTTCATATCATATTGGTTTTAACCAATATGATTTTTCGTATAGGGGATTGTTTAATAGTATTTTATGTAATTTTAAATATCAAGCCAAGACAAATTACATTAATCACAATAGGGAAAAGATTGGCTGTCACAACAAACAGAGGAATACAAAAACTAAAACCACCGATAAAGTTTAGTTGCTTTTACTATAAAGTATATTTTATATACTAACTTATATCTTGCACAAAATTCTTGGTTCTGCTAATATCGCTTAAAATTGTTTATGTTAAACTTAAAGCGGAATGATACAGTTAGGATACCTTGTCGGTTTTTGTGTATAACTTGTGCCATACATGACATACAGAAGCAAACTATATTATATTGCGAGAAAGGATATTTTTTCCGGTCAGTTCATTATCCTTAACATTTTTGATGTACTATTTGAAGCCGAGATATGCTTCGTTGAAAAAAGGCATTTTAAACAGTTTTTTCCAATTTAACAAAACTCTGGTTATATTAACTCTGGTTAATATTATGTGATAAAAATTTAAGTCAGTTAGATACACCAAATGTGCATGCCCACAAAAATTTTCAGCGAAATCTTAACTATTGAAGTTTTTTAATTTTTTTTATTGCTAAAATTTTTGAAAGAAAAAATAAAAAAACGTGATGGTAGAGATTTCGTTAAAAACTTGAAAACTGACTCGGAAATATGATACAATTGGTGTGTTAAAAGTTGAGAACAAACTAATTTCTATCTAATGACTAAACTTTCATTTAAATATTTTTTTTGATTTGACGCTGAGAAACTACATTTCAAAACGTTTGTTTAAAACCAGCTTTTACGAAAGAGTCTTAGATGGACCAGTAGCCGATTGGTTAGAGCGTCGGACTCGTATATCAAAGCTGCAGGAACGAATCCCCTCGGGCAATGATTTTAACGTCAAAAAAATTTTTTTTTAATTTTAAACTTTTTAATTAAAAAAGTGTTCATTATTCAATAGTGTATTCAACCCCGAATACGGTGGTTTTGAGGTAAAACCGGTATATAGTCAGAATGCCCTCGGGGGGTTGCAACCCCCTTCTAGCATCCCCCCCGGGGAGTCAAATCAAAAACAACGGAGGTTGGATTCGTAATGAGGACCCCCAAAAACCCCCGAGTACGTATTTTGGGGAAAATAGGCGAAATTTTTGCAACTGTATCGTTCTACCTTAAATAAAAAATTACTTATAAAAAATAGAGGTGTTCAAAGAATAATATTTTAAGAATAAATATCTACCTTCAGGTTTATCAATCTGATGAAGTTTTCTATACATCATTTTATACCAGTGATGATGGTAATCACCTCCAGGCTAAAACAGTAATTATAAAATAGAAAATTATACACAAAAAAAATATGATTAATACCTACGTCACCACACTTGTGACAATGCTTTATAAAACATTAGTTTAGTCTATTGGAGCAGCCTTTTTCCTTTTGGATATTTTCAATATGAAATTTTTTATGTGCATTGTGATATTTTTAATCCTTTAAAATCGCTTAAGTTGTTACAGCTTGTAATTTTTTGTATAATTGCTGTAATTTATCTTCTTTTTTTAATTTTGTTTTATTAAAGAGCAGTTTTCAAAACAGTTGTAATGATCTTGGGCTTAGGCTTTTTTCTGTTTATTAATATTTTGTTATTATAATATAACCTCATATATGTGTGTTTTGACTCGTAGTTGCGTTGTTAGTATTAGCGTTTCGAGACAATTTGAATTTGCATACTTCTTTAATTTACATACTGCTTGTTTAATTTACATTTTTACAATACAAGGCAGAGTCCTGCTTACTTGTTTAAGGGCACCGGGTGTTCGGCTGCGGTTGGGATTCCTATACGGGTCTTTCTCCCTTTCCCGCTGGTGAGCTGAGTCGTTTCTCTCCAAATCCCGCTGGTGAGATGGGTCGCGATAGTCCCTACCAACCATCGGCGGCATGGTGTAATAGCTGTCAGTCCGGACTTGGTTTCCCTCAATGCTGGACTTGCGCTCCACTAGCAACGCCCCGTGCGGGGGAGAGTAACGCGGACCCACCGGAACGCTTCCTCCTGTAATTAATAAATCAATAACTAAATCAATCAATAAATCAATAATTCAAATACAAATCTAGCGATCAATTGATAATTTTACAATTCTATAGTAAAAGTTTTTAACAATGAATAATAATACGCATGCTACCTTTTATGATGAGTTTTAATCATTAATTAAGTTACAATATTGGTTTTGAAATAAAAAATAATATAAACCTGAATCAAAACAATGCTTTGATTTAGACGAAACAAAGCCTATAGCCAAAAATTACAAATAGTACCCGCATTTGAGGGATCCTTAAAATTTTAACCTTAATTTCTTAGATTTTATATTAAAATAAATGCGTCTGCTATAGTAACAAATAAAAATTAATTAAATAAGGTTAAACTAATTAGGTAGTGTGAGTGAATTAGGAGATTTTCAGCGTAAAAAATTTAATATTTTTTTGAATTAAACAAAAGCTTATTTTTTATTATTAAAAATGTATACTATACGCAAAAAGCTGACTTCAACGACTTACAGTATTAAATCGACTATTTCACAATAAAATAATTAAAAAAATTCAATAAAAACGGTTTAATATTAAATTTTAAATACCTTATTTTAATAATTATTTTTCAAATTACTCAATTCAAAAGAACAATTCCAACGTTTTAAGGTATAAACTTAAATAATTTTTGTATATTTTATAAAAGCAGGATTTAAAAAATTCTGCGTTACATTATTTTTTCGAAAAAGTCACAACCGCACAGCTTTAATTCGTTTTCTAATGTCATCATCAAAATTAACGAGGTCAGCCAATTATAATTTAATTATAACAGCGAATCGATCTTTCGTCATTTTTAACTTTATTGTATTGGCAACAAAAGTTATTTTCAAAAAATTATTTACTAAAAAGTTAATTTAAAATTTAAATTTAAATTATCATATTATTTCAACGTACCTTCATATCATATCATCATCATCATTGAAAAATTATCATATTATTTCAACGTACCTTTCATATCTTTATACCTATCATATTATTTCATATAACGTACCTAATTTTAAATAAGGCTTAATGTTAAGATACGCAAAATTAATAATAAGAAGCTCCAGATTGGCTCTTAAATAAATATAAAGAAAAACACTTTTTTTAAAATCCAGAAAAAACGAAAATGCAAAAAATGTAAAAAAAAACTTTTTCAATGTACCTAGCTAGCATAACAAAATTTAGGTCAGCGATCCCGTCATGAAGTCAGAATCATTATAAAATAATTAAACACTACCTATTTATTTTTTAAAACAGGAGAATTAACAACAATTATAAAACACTTTCAAGTTTTGTTAATTTCTAACCACTATTAAAAGCATTTTTGTCTAAGTAAGATGTTTTATATACAATTTTTGGGTTAATTGAAACAAAAACATTTTGTAAAGCTTTAATTTAATACAAAAAACGGCACGGGGTCTTTAGAGTCGCAAGTAGGAAACTTGGAGCCAACCGAAAATTTTTGGACCTTTGTTTAGGCTGCGCTTGGGCTTAGATCTAGGTTTTTGCGATTTTTTTTGGCTTCAAGTTCCTTTGGCTCCCTCGGTTCCATCGACTTTCAACCTGAAAAGCCGCTAAAATGTTTCAAATAGATGTTTTATTATTTTGTAGTATTTCCAATTTTAAAAATATTACAATGAAATGTATTTAATCTAAAAGGAATTTTGTTTCATGGTGGGACCTTCGAACCTATTTTTCTTATGCCAGGTAGGTCCATCAATCCATTTAATTCGCAGCAACCAAAAATAAGTTAGCTGACTTAAATTCGGCCAGCCTTATTTTCGGCTATCGGTTGTTATTTTTGCCATGCGCAAAATTATGAGAAAAAAACAGCGTATGATTAGGGAGATCACATGGCAATCTATCCAGCTATACACAGTTTATTTCATAATTTTGCACGTGGCAAAAATAACAGTCGGCCAGACTGAAATTAAAGCTGGCCGAATTTATGTCAGTCGCTCTACTCACCGCGATAACCGCCATCGTCGAACGTTTGCGTGAATCCGGCTGGCGGGTGGGGGATCAGCGGTGGCAAGGGCGGGCGCGGGGGTGCCGCACTCTCCAGCACCGGCGTGTAAGACGAATAGTGACTGGACACTTCGCTTCGAGGCGGCGAAGGGTCCCGCTGAGGTTGTGACCGATACTAAAAATCAATAATTTTACCGATATTGCAAATTAACAATATTACCGATACTAGAAATTAACAAGCTTATCGAATACAAGAAGTTGGCAGGTTTTCCTAATAGAAAATAACAAGTTTACTGATACTAAAAACTAGTAAAACTGAAATTAAACAAGCTTTCAGATATTAAAATATCCCGTTTTAGAGGAAATACACATACGTCTGAACTTATTTGAAACTTTAGTTTTAAACAATTAGTACTTAAAATAATGTCAGCAATTGACTCAAATTTTTTAGTCCTAAATCAGACCGATTTCATGTTAAAATGTTTTTTTTTTTATTTTTCATATAATATTAAACTGTTATTATTTAATTTTTATTTAAAATAAAAGTTGATAATTGTTTTTATACGCATATTAGTTCGTAGATAATATTTTTGCTTTAAAAACAATTTTTAGGCTAAAAAGTATTTTAAGTTGCAATAAACATTAAATTCATTATTGATAGATCGTCGTTAAAATGGGTTTAACGCTGAAAAAACGCAATCATTTTATTGCAAAATCAACAGTAAATATGTGATTTGCTTTCCATTTATTAATGTCATTCTTTGCAAGGATTTCTCGTTAGCAGTGTCATATTAATTCATCCTAATCAAACATTTTTTTAAAGATAAGACCGCGAACTGCAACGAATTTTACAAAAAACTTTTTAAAGGGCAATGTAAGTCCAAAAATATGAATCCAAATTAAACGCAGTTTTAAAAAAATACCAAACAAATCGTTATTTTTAGCTTTATAGCTAAAAACTGGCAATACAAAGCTTGAACTTGTAATATCATTGATTGACGTGCTGCATCATGCCATCACCCACCAGCTTTACATTAGAACTTGTATTTATAAAGTGTCATATTTCTGAAACATCATAGCAACAGAAGTTGTTAAAATAAATCATACCGAAGGCAATGGCTCGGGTGTCTTTGGTGGTTTGGGAAGCGTGGGCGGTGCCGCGGGTTGTGAGACGGGAGGGCCCAAAGCCGTCGGGGGTTTCGGCTGTTGATGCTCAGGTTCGCTGGGTAATTTCCCTTCTGGACCGGCAACTCCTCGGACAGGGGCGGAGCCGTTTAACTTGGATTCTATCGATTTTCGCAGGTTGGCAACTGATTGCTTTTCGGGATACTAAAAAGTTTAACAAAGTTTTATGTATGCATATTTATTTCAACGCACTAATCTATTTTAGAATTAATAATATTAATGGCATGTAAAACGTTAAAAAAATTGTTTAACAAGGATAACATAGTTAACACAGTCGAATTTAAACGACTATTGGATTGGTTTAAAAAAATACTTATTTAGAGCGAAATTTTTTTTTATTCCCTTTTCAAAAAAAGGTGCGATACCCCAAACATTTGTTTCTGAAAAAAAGGCGAAAAAAGTCACGTCACTCCGAAAAAAGTGTCATCCTCCATTCCGTCGCGTAGACCTATCCCCTTTAATCCTTGGAATTTTTTCCGCTGCAAATCCGCAGAAGGTATATTGCGTCACCGCTACTCAGTGTTAAACTTTGCGTCGCCCGCTTCGAACGCAGAGTTTAACACAGTGCAGCACTGAAGTGGAATACCTTTTGCGGATTCGCAGCGTATTTTGGAAGAAAAAATTCCAAAGGGCTAAAAAACGTCGACCACAAAATTTAAAAAATCCATAAAATACAATATTAATTTTAGTAATGTCTTGAAACAAATTCTAAAAACTTTAAAAGTTAGGCGCGCGTTTTTGAAACGAAAAACCTGAAAAATTTTTTTAGCTGAATGACGGTGTGCAAAATATAAAAAAAATATTTTTAGTGTATTTTACAAACCAAAATTCTATACTTAATGCTGAAATGAATAATGTACCACACTATTATTAAAAATAACCGCTTGAATTTTGGTTTAAGTTTTGTTGCCAGTAAAATTAAGTTTAAAAAATAGAATATTTAAAGACAGGTAGCGTATCTGACTTAATTTCGGCCAGGCCTTAATTTCGGCCACCAATTTAGGGTGTTAGAAAATTGGCTTATATATAAAACACAAATGAACTAGCACAAAAGTAACTGGATGAATGTCGAATAAAGTGTTTTTGCAAAAGTTTTTTATTTGTGTTATTCTGCATTATCAACATGTTCATACAAAAAGTGAATTTTAGGTGATTTTCTGGATTTGTGCTTTGTGTTTAAACTGCATCAAATTTAGAACGAAGCACTATAAAATCTTAAAATAACTTCTATTTAAGGCTCAAAAATTGTTAATTTTCATGTTTTGATATTTCTTTCAAAATCACTTTGCAATGCGTTTAAATAAAAGCGCATTTTAAGATTCCGTTAATTTCGGCCAGCTTAAAATTCACGTGAAAGAACTTGTTTAACACGATTTGCACCATTATGTGTACAGGTGGGGTTACATAACACATAATTTACGAGGTTGTATTAAATTTTAAATAGACCGGAATAAATTTCTTAAAAATAATATAGAAACACATAAAAAAAGTCAGGTTATTTTCTTCGCGGAGGGATGCAGTCATATTGTGAATATAGTAAATATCAATATAAATGGGATTTACTCACCCAACCCACCATTTACCACAATATAGAATACCAATGCGTCAAAAAATTGTGAAAACAATTTAAAACACAGTAAAATATCAGGGTATTTCCTTTGGCGGCGAGATGCATCCATAATAATTACGTAGTAAACGCCTGTGTGGGCTGGAGTAATTCAACTTCTAATCAAATAGGTTTGAATTATCAATTAACCGGTATAGAAATTTCTCAAAGATTATTGAAATGCAGTAAAAAAAACTCAGATTATTTTCTTGGCGGAGGAATGCAGTCAGATATGAAACATCAAGGATAGGCAAGGGTTGGTGTGAAATTATGCCACTCTTTAACTTTTTTTAACGTCTTGTTTATCCTTAAAGTTGATAAGTTTGGATTATGTAATCGTTTACTTGTGTTTTATGCTTTTGTTTTTTTAAAACCTAAAAAGTGGCCGAAATTAAGGCGGATTTTGTTTTTTTTTATTTTTTAGGTTAAAAACTATAAACAAACTCAATAAAGTGGAGTAAAATTTTTACCAGGCTTTGTTTAGAGTTGTTGACTGGCTGTAACAAAAGCCATTTTATGTTAAAATATTTTTTCACACCAAAAAAATTCAACAAAAAACACGTGTTATTAAAACTTCTGTTTTTTAAGGTTTTGACATAAATATTTAAAGTCTTGCTAATTGCTATAAAAGTTTGCGAATGGAAAAAAAAAGTTATATGTACCAAGAACAATACCTAAGGATAAATTTGCAACCTTTAAAAATATTTATCGTACGTTTTAGCAATAGTTATAGCCAGTTTTTTCTAGGTGGCCGAAGTTAATGGCACGCGCCTTAACTTCGGCCACTATAAACAAAAAGTTTTAAACCTCCACTGATTTGTAAGTGTAACAGAAATTTTTAAATTTTGCACTAGAATAACAAAAATAGCTGTCATTTAATTTTTAAACCAAATCCTGGCTCGATTAAAAGAGCCAGAAAAAAAATTATCCAAAAAAATGAAAAAAAGTGGCCGAAATTAAGTCAATTATCCTATAAATATTTTCATTTTATAATTTCGGAAACATTGAAACTATTTTTAAAATTATATATTAAAAAAACTAGTGCGAAAAGCTATTAATAAACTAGTGGTTTTCTTACACTCCAATACCAAGTTCCGGAGCTCTAACCATTCAACGCACAAGGAGCTCCGGAGCTCGGAATTCCGGAGGAACATCACCAATATAAACCAGCAACGCTTTGAAAGGTCGTCGTCTTTTAAAATTGTCGTCGTCACAAGTTTTTTAGTTTTAAAATTTATTAAAATATTTTAGTGTTTTTATTGGATTGTATTTTATATATATTCTTTAATTTCACTATATTAAAAATATATTTATTTTTGTTTTTATTTTCAAAATGTGTTTATCAATGCTGTTTTTGGCTACGCATTTCATTACGGCAACGTTATTAATACGTATTATTTGTAGTTTGGAAGCTTTTGTTTGTCTTGATTGTGAATGATTAGGCGACAAAGTAAAACTATTGCGTAAAATTAAAAAAAATATTTTATAAATTCTGTTCCTTTTTATAATCTTATAATAAGATGCAGGGTTTTATTCAATAAAATTGTGACTAATTGTTGTTTTATAATATTAGCCGTAAGAGTGTATTATTGCAAATCAAAGTTTTTATTTAAAACTATTAATTAAAAACAACATTTCATAAATAATATCATATAGTTACACAATATATTAGTTAATTTTCTATTTTTTTATTTTCTTTAATATTGACGACAGGGGGCTCTTTGATTACTTAGTTTTTTCATTAAAAATGATATATTTTTATAAAAATTCAAGAAAATTGAATCATTCTTTAATGTTAACTTCAGTAAAATGATTTAATATCACGGTAATTAAGAAATTTCGAACCCTGAACCAGATTTTCGCAGCTCAAAATTTTAAAAACTTTATAATGTTTTTTTATCTGAAAAGGTTTTAAATAAAGAGCAAATTATTGAATTGTTTAACTTGGAGAAGTTTAAAAAACTGATTTAATACAGTCAGTTCTGTACAAAATGCATTAGCTATACTTCTAGTTTTAATATCTTTTTTCTGGCTTTTATTATTGATAAATTTAATGGCTGATTTTGTATTCAAAAAAAGAACAAAAACTTATCATAAATTTGAAATCACAATTCGTCAATCAATTAAGCGTTGGTTCAAAACTTCATAATTTAGAATTATTTTTTTGTTTGTGTTGGCAGTGAATAAATTAGTTAAAAATATTAATTGAATAATTTAACAAACAGCTGTATAATTTGTAAAAAAATAAACATAAATAGACAATTGGGGCTTGGTTTTTTTTGTTGTCTGTTGGTTGGGTGTTTCGCTTGGTTTGTTGGGTTGGTTTGCGGGTTTGTTGGGGGTTTTGATACGCGGTTTCTATTTATTGTTCTGGCTTTGTTGGGCTTACGGCTTTTTTTCCTATTATTTCTTCTTGATGACTCCTGTCTGAGGCTTTTTTTACTGGCTTGTTTCTTGATTGTGGCGAGGTTTGGTAGGGTTGTCTTGCTGATGCTTGCTCGATTGATGCGGTGCTAGTTGTGAGGCTATGTAATAGCTTGCAGCTATGACTATGAAATTTATGTAATAAATTTTATTTAATTATTGATTTTTCCTTAACTAAAGTTTAGCTGTTTTATTTTTTGGGTTGGGTGATTTTTCTGGATTTTTGTTGATGATGTATGGTTCTGGCTTCTGTGCGCTGGTTGGTCTTTTGTATTTTGTTTCTTCTAAGGTGGATTGCTTTTTTTTTTTGTTGTCTTTATTTGCTGATATGAGCTATATGAGAGATCGGTTCTAAGATTGGGCTACTTTTTGATACGCTCTTGGCTTTCTATATAAGAGTTTCTTTTCTTTCTTTCTATTATGAGGTCTTTTCTTCTTCGCGTGACTCATAGACTTGCTTGTTTATTCTTAGCTTGAGATTTATGGATTATGTTCTCTCGGCGGTAATAGGTTTGACTCTGCGGGAGCTTTGGAGCTTTCCGTTAGTGAATAAGTTTGCTAGCGTGGGGCCTAAGGGGACTCTTGCCTCGTCGGTTTTCTTTTAATGGACTTTCTTGAGCTTCTATAGGAGATGCTCTTTCTTCTTTTTATCGATCTGTTCTTCTTCTCCCCATGTTTTATCAAGCTGAGTTTAGCCCTTAATACTATCCGAATAAATCTTGTCTTCGAGCGATAAGGACCTATTGTTCTTCTCGATTGTTCTCTTATGTATGGCGATATTTTTCGGTTTCGTTTGACCTATTTCTTAGAGTTCTAGGATGGCCGTTTTTTTCTCTTTCTGAGGAAATTATCGTGTTACGCTTTTTATGCGCGGTTGTTTTCTCGGCCTTTTTCTACTGCTCCATCGGGCTCCCCCTGGGTTTATGGCTTAGCGAGTTCCACCTTGTTCCGTTACGACCGATTTTCCATCATAGGGACTGCCCTTTTAACTCGCATTTTTAGTTCCCGTTTTATCTCTCACTGTTACGATATACTGTACGGACTCTTTTTTCTTTTGCCAAGACTATCTTCTTATCTTTTCCTCAATTCCGTTTGAAAAAAACTACATCGGATTGCCAATTTTTAAAATCCATCATTAGATAAAACATGACATCTAAAGTTGCAAAAGAACGCATTAAGCAGAGCATAGCATTAATCGCAATAAAAACACATGCAGAAAATACTAAAATAAGTTAACAAAAGCGGAAAATTACAGGATAAAAAATAATAAAAAACACGCGAAGAATAATAAATAAGTTACACAAAAGGCGAGGAAAAATATATTATAAAAAGATAAAACACGCAAGGAATACTTATAAAAACATTTAAAAACATAATAGTTCCACACTGGCAATATTTTGGTTTAAAACAGGCTTAATTTTTCCTATACATAAATTTTCCTTAACCTTAGATAAAGTCATGACGATCTGAGGACACAACTTTAAAATTTTTAAAAATATGCTTAAAAACTAAATCTTTACAAGATAAAAATGATCAAACACGGCAGAAGGTTTAGGTAAAACAGGACGATTAGTCCTTGCTGAAATGCCAATATGCTCCGAAATTCGAATGCCAAGGTGCCTAGTTGTGAGGCCTATGTACATAGCATTGCAGCTATGACACTGAAATTCGTAAACTACATTCTATTTCAGATTTATTGGCATTTTATCATTAAAAATAAAAAATTGTTAACACGCATAGTACATTTAAAAACAATCCGAAAATTACGGTAAATGACGGTGAAAATTTTTCTAAAGAATGTATTATTACACGCATTGAATGAAAACCTGTAAATGGTAAAACAATACACACTGGCATTCTGTCAGCACAGCTGACCGTTGAAGTACCTTTTACGCATAAAACCTTATTCAAGAATTTCTCAGCATAATTGTGAAAAAACGAATAGGATATGCATTTTACACAAAAAAACCTTAATTTTACGTAAATCAGCATCAAAATTAATATAACTGCTAGATAAATGAAACGACCTATATGAAAGAGATAAAACAAGGTTAAACTTGTGAGAATTAGGCATAAAACTATTAAAATTAGAATAAACACCGCTAAACCTTGGCTTTCTATATACAGAAGTATTAAAACTTTTCTTATCTTTACTAATTAAAAATCCAGAAACGGTAAAACACCTTAAAATTCTTCTTCGCAAGTGAACTCAATAGAACTATGCTTAGAATTTAAAAATTCCTTAAAACGACTAACATGAGATTTATGACGAAAAATTATAAAACAGTCATCTACTAACGGCGGTAAAAAATAGGTTTGAACTCTGCGGGACAGTCCTGGAGCCATTTCCGTTCGTGAAAACATAAAAAAACGTTTGCTAGCGTGGGGCCTAAAGAGGAACTCATTGCAACTCCGTCGGTTTTCATTTTAAATGGAAACCAAAATTTACTTAAAGCTTCTATACAGGAGACTGCTCTTTCTTCTTTTTATCGATACAATGATTCTTCTTCTCCCCATGTTTTATCAAAAGCTGAGTTTAAAGCCCTTAAATAACTATCCGAACATAAAAATCTTGTCATTCAGAAAGCAGATAAAGGAAACACTATTGTTCTTCTCGATTGTTCATCTTATGTACAAAAAATGGCAGATATTTTATCAGACGTTTCAAAGTTTGAACCTATTTCAATTAAGAAAAGTTCTAGGGATGGCCGTTTTAATTTCATACTTAATCATGAGGAAAAAATTAAATCAGTGTTACGCACTTTTTATAAGCGCGGTTGTTTTACTCAGGACCTTTATTCTTGCAAAACTGCTACCATCGGGCTCCCAACCTGGACGTTTATACGGCTTAGCGAAAGTTCACAAACCTAATGTTCCGTTACGACCGATTCTACCATCAATAGGGACTGCCACTTTTAAAAATGGCAAAATTTTTAGTTCCCGTTTTATCATCATCAACTGTTAACGAATATACTGTAACTACTCTTTTTCTTTTGCCAAAGAACTATCTTCATTATCTTTTCCTCAAATTTCGTTTGAAAAAAAACTACATTTAGCCAGTTTGATTAATCGGTACCAATGTCCCTGTCAAAGAAGCAATAGATATTTGTACTAAACAAATTTTTAATAAAAAAACTCCTGCTTGTTCCTGAAAGTTTTAATTCTTCAAAAGGATTTAACTGATATCATTACACTAGCTGCGGAAAACAATGTTTTTATCTTTGACTCCAAAGCTTTATCGTCAAGTCGACGGAGTTGCAATGGGTTCCCCTTTAGGCCCGACGCTAGCAAACGCTTTTTTATGTTTTCACGAATAAAACTGGCTCCGGTCCTTTCCTTTCGAGTTCAAACCTATTTTTTACCGCCGTTACGTAGATGACTGTTTTATAATTTTTCGTCATAAATCTTCATGTTAGTCGTTTTAAGGAATTTTTTCAAAATGTAAGCATAGTTCTATTGAGTTCACTTGCGAAGAAGAATTTGAGGGTGCTTTACCGTTTCTGGATTTTTAATTAGTAAAGATAAGAAAAGTTTTAATACTTCTGTATATAAAAAGCCAAGCTTTAACGGTGTTTATTCTAATTTTAATAGTTTTATGCCTAATTCTCACAAGTTTAACCTTGTTTTATCTCTTTTATATAGGTCGTTTCATTTATCTAGCAGTAATATTAATTTTGATGCTATTTACGTAAACTTAAGGTTTACGTAAACTTAGTTTTTTTTGTGTAAAAATGTGTAAAATGACATATCCTATTCGTTTTTTAGATTGTTGTGTTAAGAAATTCTTGAATAAGGTTTTATGCGTAAAAGGTGGTTCTTAAGGGGTGCTGTGTGGTGAGAGTGTGTCTGTTTTCTGTTTTTCCTTTTACAGGTTTTCATTCAATGCGTGTTCTAAATAATCGTCTTAGAAAAATTTTTCACCGTCATTTACCGCAAATTAATTTTGGGTATTTTAGGATGTTTTTATGACTAGGCGTGTTTTTTTCATTTTTTGTTTTAAGGATAAAATGCCAATAGAACTGAAATCGAATGTCGTTTACAAATTTGTATTGTAGTTGCTGAATTGGGTGCTCATAGGCCTCACAACTAGGCACCTTGGCATTCGAATTTCGGAGCATATTGGCATTTCAGCAGAGGACTAATCGTACTCTTTTACCTAAACCTTCTGCCGTGTGTGATCATATTTTTATCTTGTAAAGAGTTAGTTGTTAAGCCTAGTTTTAAAAATTTTAAAGTACTGTCTTCAGGAGGATCGTAGTGGTTTTATGCTTAAGGTTAGAAGAAAGCTATGTATAGGAAAAATTAAGCCTGTTTTAAACCAAAATATTGCCATGTAGAAGCTAGCTTATGTTTTTTAAATGTTTTTATAAGTATTCCTTGCGTGTTTTATCTTTTTATTATATATTTTTCCTCGCCTTTTGTGTAACTTATTTATACTTCTTCGCGTGTTTTATTATTTTATCCTGTAATTTTCCGCTTTTTGTAACTTATTTTAGTATTTTCTGCATGTGTTTTTTTATTGCGATTAATTCTATGCTCTGCTTAATACGTTCTTTTGCAACTTTAGATGTCATGTTTTATCTGATGATGGATTTTAGAAACGTTTTTACCTTATGTCTTATTGCAATTATCAAATTTCGTTTCCCAAATGGAAAATTAATTGCTAAATAGACAATTGTTTAATTATTAATTTTTTTTTGCTTTTCAACAACTCATTGTATTTTAAATTAAAAAAAGATTTATGTCAGTTGTTGATAAACAAAATAATTAATAATGACTTATATGTTTAACATTAATAATCTTGTTTTACAAAAATTGGAAAAAAAACCTTTTGTTTGTAAGCAAAACACACGCCGTGTGGCCATAATAATTTAACCAAACGTTTAATTACACTTTAAATTTTCCAAAGTTGCTTCAAAAATCAGGACAACAAAAACATTGTTGTATTGTTTTTTTAATTTTAGAACTGTTAGACTCCTTTTTAATTTAGCATATTTTTTTCTCTTTGAAACAACAAAAATTTTTTGGCATCAAATTTGTTACCTTTATTTTAAACATATTTAACTTTAATTATAAAAACAAGAACTTAAAGCAGTTTTGTTTTATGTCATATTATATAACCAGATTTATTTATTTATTTATTCTAAGTATATTTTTAAAAACCCGTACAAATTATTTGCTGTTTTTATGTTATTTTGCCAACTAATACGAGATGGTGTGTATTTTTGCATCGCAGTTTTGGCTGTAATCAATAGCAAAATGATATTTTTCCTAATTTTTGTCCATCAAATGCTTACTTTTGAATAGATTGTATATAAAAACGATTTCACAGAGAAAAATAACACTTAGCCAAATCAATTCAGAGTTCAGCAATGCCGAATTTCCCAAATGAGAATTTTAATGCGGTTATATTCTGAGAAACCATCTCAATTATACACTGTAAATACTCTTTAGCTAAACGCTCTTTAGCTGGTTGAGCTCTTTGAAATAATCATGAGTATAAGCCTGGAAAAATGCCACTTCTATTGTTGTTCTTTTTGAGTATGTTAATACTTGATTATTATTTTCGTAAAGCCAGTAAATTATTCAATAGTATAGCAAAATTATACGTCTAAAATAAATTATTTGTAATTAAATGGTTTAGAATCATTGTTTGTGATATGTTATTATATGCAATTTTATTATTCAATGTGCTAATGACGTATAATATATTTATTGTATATTTGTAATGTTCCTCGGAGCTTTGAAGAGTAAACACCAATTTTCATAGCTTCGCAGCATCTTTCAAAATTCTCGGGCTACCCTATTCACGGAATTTTTTATAATTATGTCCTATATTAGCTATATTTTGAATTCCTTTCTTGTAATCTAAATATTTTAAAGAAATATTAGAAATTTAAAAAAAATTCTAAAAAAAACATTAAAGCAGTGTAAAACTTAGCAGTCTTCTTCGGAACTCCGTGGTCTGGAGATATTTATCACACAATTTTTTTTCGTCAAAATATCTTCAGTTAGTCAGGAGATTGGACCCTGTAAAATGTTTTTGATGACTTTGTACTTAAAAGATCGCCCAATTAGTATACAAGGTTAAGTTACAGCTAATCTACTCAAAAATCTAATGCAACTTTGAATTTTATTATTACCTTAATTGTTAGGATTGGTGCAGTCTTTGTGGAGATATTGCGTTTCCAGAGAAAAAAACCTGCGATTTTTGGCCCAAATCACGAAGGTTAGAAAAAATATGGGGCAAACTTAATCCTAATTTCAGCTGAATTTTTACAATCAAAAAAAATCGTGCGGGCAGAAAACAGTCCACTGCGCAATAATTTTACTACTTTATTATTTAAAAGCGTCTAATAAATCATTCTCGCTAAAAAATTTTTTTAAACATATTAATTTTTGACATAAAAGAAAAAAAAAGAAATCGCTTGAAAAACAAAAATTTCAATCAAGGTATGAAAAGAAAGTAAAAAGGTTGCCGCTTTTTTGAGTAAATCATTTGAAACTTAAATATTTATATTTTTGAGATATTTTTTTCATTTACAGAATGATCAAAAAAATTCGCTGGAGATATTTTGACAAAAACTTATGTGGGCTATTGAAATCACGGATAAAGATTTCACAAAAAATTATTAAATCGAAGTCAAAAGTTTTATTCTGTTTGTACCGTATCTTTAAGGGGCGGAGCTTCAGCTCATCAGCATGTTAAAACATATTTCAGAACTAATAAACTTTAGGTCTAAATTTTGAGATCCATAGATCTAGAGCCTCGTTGTTTTAACTGACTGAAGATGAAAGATAAATAGTATAATATTTGGTGGTAGGAATAATTTACAGTGTATTACTGTATATTTTCGTTACATTGCACACCTTGCAATTTTTCCCAAAAAATCCGTTGATTGAGCGCCCGTTGTAATTAATTTTGAAATTTTTGAACTTTAGTAATTTTTAATATTGAGTTTGTTTCTTGTTACATTAATATTGTCTCCAGAACTATAATAAGTTAAGATCAGATTACACAAAGGATCGCTAATGAAAATAGGCAAAAATTGTTTGATTTCAGGGTAAAAACTCGAAACATGCATTTTCTGGATGAATACCAGTGGAGATCGGAGAAAATAGAAGACATTGTGGCCGATTTTCAAATCTTTAACGAAAGTAACCCGTTTAATCCAGGATGGCTGGACGAAAATTTTCAGTATAATAGCTTTCCCGTATTTAATTTGTCATCGGTGCCCAGAATTCCGGAGCTGCATAGTATTAAAGGTAATACACTTACTTTATTTATGCCAAAATAAGTTAAATTAGATCTTTATTTTCAGAAGAAATACATTGTTTGTAAAAAAACTTGAACAAACGAAAGTTTAATGATTATTTTAAAGATCTATAATCGAAAAAGTGACTTTCGCACAGAAGTTATTTTAAGCGCCATGTTAAAATTCTATAATTATACCATTTAGATTTGGTATGAAGCCGTAAGTACAGAATTTTTAGCAGTTGCAAAATCATGGAGCTTAAAATGGGAAATTGGTTTTGATTCCATTATGGGGTTAGGCTTAAATTAACGTTTAAATAATTTCAGAGTCAGAATGTTGGTTTTAAAGTTTGACTTACAGTTCAAAGTTTCTGATTTTAAACTACAAATTCTCTTGACTTCGAAGTTCTAAAATCTGAATTTAGGGTTAAATGAAATTTAGGGTTCGATCTTGAAACAAAAACTAGGGAACTTGTTTTTTTAAAAGGAAACTTTAGGCCGAAAGTAAAACATGGAAAAATATATATACTAAAACCTAAGCTAAGTCTAAATCTGAGCCAAACCCAATTTCTTATTAAGAGCTCCAAGTTCCCATTGTTCATGGCTACAAATTTGAAATTTTTTAACTGCTTTAAATAACTTATTTT
>JASAMX010004115.1:0-47157 GCA_030248175.1 Microlaimidae sp. YZB2_3 | reverse complement strand
AGTTAGTTTTTTAAACTTTTTATGCTCAATTTCTTAGATCCAACAATTACATTTAATTTAATTATAACAATTACATTTAATTCTTCTCGAGAACTTTGTGTACATTGAATTAACCGTCGTGATTGTTCATAACTTTTGCCAAAACAACCAATAAAAATTGTTAAAGGTTGCAAATTTATCCATAGGTTTTGTTCTAACATATAATTTAGTTTTTGCTTGTAAAAATCATGGCAGCGATTTTACAAACAATAGCAAAAAATCATTAATTTGTTGATTGATTGGGCAGATAGCGAATTCTCCAGGGAGCGAATTGTCCCTAGTGAAGTAGGTTTGATAAGATTTGCGTTTATAAAAACTTCCGGGAGCAAATTGTCCCGGGAGCGAATTTTCCCTAATGAAGTTGGTTTGATAAGATTTGCGTTTATAAAAACTCCCGGGAGCAAATTGTCCCAGGAGCGAATTGTCCCAGGAGCGAATTGTCCGGGAGCAAATTGTCCCGGGAGCGAATTGTCCGGAAGCGAATTGGCGGGAGCGAATTGTCCCCAATTCAATTTATCTTTAGTTAGGACATTAATAATCCAGTTTGCGCAAACCATTAACTAATAATTTCAATCAGTCAGGAGGGTCTTGATTGACTAAACGGTTATTTAATTATATTTTTGAATATTTCTTATCCAAAGGAGGCGTTTGCTACCAAACAAGTGTTACAACGCAGTTGATTTGTACAGTTCAGTTTGCATTTGCACTTTTGCGACTGTGTATGTACTTTTAATACTCTAGTTTTTAGAAAACCCCAATTAAAAAACATAAATACTATATATTACCATCTTTAGTTCTAACAGTTTCTGGTCACTAAAGTAAGAAAATTGTTTCAGAACGGTCAAATTTAGCTCTGGACTAACCGTCCTTTTTCTCTTTTTGATTACACAGAGACCAAAATTTACACGGGTTCCTTCATTGTCGCTAAAAACAATACATTTGAAGTTTTTTAATTGAGTTGCTAAAGTGCAAAAAGGTAAATAACATCGAAAAATGCTCTAAAAATAGAGCAGGAGAAAGGGGCGATTTCTCCCCGGGCGTGTGTTTAGACAGAAAAGATGTGGACTAGTCTAAGATGGACATTATGCGCACCCTAAGAAATTTGTATTTGATTTGGCCAGCTGCCCACTGAATAAGAATTTCTACCCTATGATAACAATTTGTTTGTACGTTGAACTAATTAAACAGCACTGTTGCATTTTTTTAGTCTGATGAAATGACAATTAACATTATACACACAGAAATCTTTGACAAGCGCGAAATCGCCACTTTTTCAATTAGAAGTTTATATTTGTATGTGTAAGAAACAACGGTAAATTTGAAAAAGTGACGATTTCGCGCTTGTCAAAGATTACTGTGAGTATGATTTTTTTCAATTGTCATTTCATAAGACTTAAAATATGCGACAATGCTGTGTAATTAGTTCTATGTATAAACAAATTACTATCATATGGTAGAAATTTTTATTCAGTGGGCTGGTCAAATCAAACAAGAATTTCTCAGGATTCACATAATTCCCATTTCTGGCTAGTCCACATCTTTTCTGTCTAAACACACGCCCGGGGAGAGCGGCCAAAACCTACTTCAAAAACGGTAAAGAAAATCAGCGACTAAGCTAATAAGAAAAACAAAAACAAAAACTATGAGGAAAACCCAAGATCAACACACATGAAAAAATTTTTTTACAAAAATATTAAATTAATAAATAAATGGTTCACAGAATGTGCTAAAATTAACCAAAAATAATGTAATTTTAATTAAAAAATACGTTTCGCTCCTTTTAATCTCCTAGACGTATTTTTTAATAAAACAAACTACTTGAACGAGGCGAACAGGCGCTCGTCAGTAGGCGAATTCGCGTCTTTCAAGAAAAAAAACATGCTAAAACGCGTGCATGCAAAATAACTAAAAACAAAAATTAAAATGAACAAACAAAAAAATTTTTTTTTAAAAAACAATAAAAAAAAGTCGCGTCTAATGGATAAAAAATAAAAAAATAAAAAAATTCCTTGAAATTAAAAATAAAATCACTTGTAATTACAGAATAAAACAAATTAAAAGTTGTGGATGTAAACCGTTAATGAACGGAAAATACAAACAATAGAAATTTGCATAAAAGATATGATAATTTTCTGGGACTAAAGTTTGAAAAAATAAAAAAGGCCTGCCATAAACTTTAAAACCGATCTGTATAATCCTAAATAATTTTTACATAAATTGTATTTTTTAAAAAAAAATTAGTATTTTTTAAAACAATCATTTAAAAAAATGTTAAGCAACTACAAAGCTTAAGCTTTGTAGAGAATATAAGCAAATACTTAGCGTAAGCTAAGTAGAGACAGAAACTTTTACAAGTTTAAGTATACAAATGTAAATAAGTTAACATTATATGTACTTATGCTTTTTAAATTTTTTAAAAAGATGTTGGTGCAAAAATTTTTTAAAAGTTTGATTATTATGACTTTCAAACTTGGCCATAAGAGGTTTATATCTTACAAAAAATTGTTTTAACTGTTCATAAAGTTCATTTTTGTTAACGCCCAATTGTAAAAAATCCGAGTATATTTGGGAAATTTAGCATAAAAATAATGTTTTATCCAAACAAATGCGAGAAATTCGAACAATTTGCGTAAAAAATACATTTACCCTATGTTTACACTCACATTACTGGATTTACAAACGTAACGTATAACTTTAAAATTAAAATCGTCTTTTTTACTGAATACATTAATATTAATTTACCTTGGTTATTTATTTCAATATTTAAATCCAAATAACTAACTACTTTGTTTGAAATACTTGTGTCAGTAAGTGGTAATTCCGTAGGATATATATTTTTACACATTACATAAAAATTATTACAATTAAAACTGAGTAAATCGTCAATATATCTAAAAGTGTATTTGGACTTGAGTCAATTTCTAATATTAGATTTTAAATAGTTAAATATTAAAAATGATAAAGCGAGATCTCCTATCTGCGGCAAACAGTTTAACCCCATCGGTATACCAGAATTTTGCCAGAATACCTCTTTAGCAAAAAGAACATATGAATTTGTAACCACAAACTTTATCATCTGTAAGATTTGTTCCTTAGTAAAAAATGAGTTTTCTTGTGTAGCAGGTATATCCGAATAATAACATTTGTAATAACTGACTATGATATACTTTTTACCTGAATTACTAAATAAAAGGTTAATTAAATAAAAGGTTAATTAAACCTGAAAGGTTGGCTAAAATTGTATCATGAGATAGGCTGGTATATACTCTCTTAAAAGTGATTGGTTAATATAACGTAGAAATTAGTAAGTTTACGAATTTTTTAATGGGAAAGGATCCGCTCACTTAATTAGTAACTTTTACGATTTTTTTATTTATCAGAGGTCTATTAAAAAATTAGTGAAACTCCCGTCTTACAATAAAATTTTTTCCGATAAAACTCCGGTTAAAGGATGCATAGAATAGGTTTACATGAAGCAAGAATTTATAATACTTAACAAGCATAATAAATTAAAAACTTAAAACAATAGTTTTAACTTCCAAATTTTACTTTTATTTTAGTTTCAGCGCGATGGCGAGAAGAAAATTCCTTCTTCGGCCAAACATTTTTCCATATTTTTTCTTATTTAACCATTTTAAGGGTGAAGAAAAAAGTTATTTATGGTTACTTTTCAAATATAAGATTGTTCTAACTAAAAGACAAAACATTTCTTACCTTAGTCTGACCTTCTTTAATTTGTTTTGTAAACGAAAGTGCAGATTTCACACTTTAAAAAAAAATAAAATGTTGCAAAAACTTAAAATCCCTAGCAGAAAATTTTACACACTTCAAACTAAGGATTTAAAGTCAGTGCACACACAAGCAATTTCTGCCATCTTAATTCCATAGAAATCATCAGCGCCTTTGGAGTTTTTTTTTTGCAAAGTAATTTTGTTTTGTTTGCGAAGAATTTCTTATATTTCCAACAAAATATCCTCACAAGTTTGCTATATTTAGAACAAAATCAAAGGAAACATACCGTGGTAAATATTAAAACTTTAAAAAAAGTTGGATTAAATTGGCCAAACCTTATTTTTTTGTTTTAAAACAATTATTTTTGTTAATAATAAACACAAAATAAAAAAAATGCAGGTTGAAAGAATTTGACTTCAGTTACACATAGGATTTGATTATTTTCGTAGAATATATTTATATAAATACATAGTCAAACAAATAACAAAACTAGTGGTAAAACTAATTATAAAATAAAAAAACCGCCACACAAGACAAAACTGTATGTTTAATATGTAAAGAGCAATTATCTATTTCAACGAGATTTTTCTAAGTTAATTTGACGAATTTTTTCGTTCAATCAACTAATATTATAGTAACACTTTTCTTACCTACTTATTTCGTTAATTTAATCAAAATGTGATTTACCACTTTTTTTTCAACGAATTTTTTAGGGCCACTTTTTAGAGAGTAGTGTACTAAAATCGCCACTAAACATATAGTATATATTACTAATATTATTAGATTTATCCATAACTTCTAATGAATTATTAATTGACCAGAATGTGGAGCCTATTTTGTCTTTTAACGCACTACAGTAGTTATTAAAATGATTATGAAAAAATTTTAGAATTTTACTTAGCAAAATTGAAATAGTTTTTGTACTACATTTACTAGCACCTGAAATATGTCAAAACTTAATTGGATTTTTATGAAACTTAGATATGCTAAAAAGAAGAGGTAAACAAAGTTGATTATTACTAACAACAACATCGATTTGGTTACTAAATTGTACATGCATTTTAATGATATTATTTAGACCTAAATTCGAAACGTGTTTATAAACGTTGTTATCTTCAATATTTAAATGTCCTGTTTTTGTTGTAAAACTTATACACAGTTCATCGCAAAGAACCGATGCATAGTATTTTTTTACAAATAAAACCAAAGTTATTGGAGGCTTTATCGATAACGGTAATAACAAACCTTTCTTGTAGTTTGGTGATTAGTTTTTTAATAAGATTTTCGTCATAAAAACCATCGGGATATGAAATATTAAAATTGTTATTAACACAAAATTTTATCTGATTTTTTACTATATTTTGTGCTCGCTGTTTAAATTGATTAAATAAATTTAACCCTATTTGTGATTTTTTACTATAGTTATTAATAAAATTATTAATACATTCATAAGCAGCTAATTTAACCTCATACCAGTTACTGATTTGATTCTAGGACACGAGGGTAATGGACACGAGGGTACTGGACACGAGGGTACTGGACACGAGGGTACTGGACACGAGGGTACTGGGTGTCCGGAAAAAATACCTTCTGCGAAATATCTTCGGGAAAAAATATCTTCTTTCAGCAGTAAATTACTCAGTATTATTAAAAACTTTTAAAAGTTTTTTTAAACTTTTTTATGTCATTTTAGCTTGATTTTAAGGTTTCACTTAGGCTTAGGAAAATAAAAGTTTTCTTTAGTTGAGAATTTAAAAGTCTTTCAGCAGATATTCTTTCCGAAGATATTTTGCAGAATATATTTTTTCCGGGCGCCGGGTACTGAGCTAACAAAAAATACGTTTGCCACAAATATGTAAATTTTTAAAACTGAATGAGCTGAACTAAATTTTAATCTTTGCTTGAATGCGTAGACAATTAAACGTTACATAATTCGGTTCGTTTTTAATTATAAATAACATTTTCGCTTGCTTAAATATAATGCAATTTAATAACAAAAAACATTGCAAACTGTTTTTAAACAGTTTGCAATTGCAAGTTTGCATTGAGTTGTGTTCTGTAACATTCAGAAATGGGCTTGACACGCGAAAAATCGAGGGTAAGCATTGTGGCTAAAATTGTTGTATTTTTAAATTCAGGTGTCGGGTGTATCAATAAGCCCAGTTTTGGATCAATTTGAGCTTTTTAAAGGGGTGAGGCAACTCCCTAAAGTTGGCCATGTCAGAATTTTTTCCAATTCTTTAAGAACAAAAAACGGCTTTTTTCAATTATTCATGAGAATGTTTGGTATACACCATAAGTCGACTTTAGTAACTGATATAGATGCAAAATTGCCCAAAATTTTTAAAAATGCTATTATTTTTTCGATTTTTTAAAGTTTTTAAGCAGAATTCACCAATTATTTTCAAAAAAAGGTAAAATTTAAATCTTATCTCTTGCCAAGAAATGCATCCAAACACCACCTTAAAGTGCGATCGCCGCGCTGCGCTTTATATATTATTTAGCCCTAGGTATTGGTAATCACATGTCAAATTTTCAGCGAAAAAAAATAACCACGGTGGGAGTGGGACCATTCCAAGCAATTGTAATTTTTACATAAAAAACGCCAAAAAATATGAAAAACTTTCTCTTTTTTCCACAGACCATATTTTTGGCGTGAAAATAGTTGAATAGCGAAAACCTAAATATTAATCTTGATAACCCTAATTTTAACCAAAATTTCAGATTTTTAAAAAACCGACGTGAACGATAGCTTTTTGAAACATTATTAAATAATTTTTTTAATGCAATTATTATGCAATTTTACGCATTTTTTTTGTAAAATAACATAACAACCAACCGCATTTAAATAGACAAAATCAATTTTAATATATACCATTTTCTTTTCCACAATAGACATTTGTCAGGTGCCGTTATTTTTGGGTCACATTGAGCTGAGCAACAAGACCAACCAGTCCACCAAATGTCAGCAACAAGATTTAAATTTAGATTACGATCATTTGTAATACCTTTCATCTAAATTTTATTATAATTTAATTTTTTTAATAAGATGAAATAATAAATTTATTTGGCGAAATTTTATAAAAAGGTTGATTTTTAAACGAAACTTAACATGGATTTTTTATGCTGGACAACGCAATTTAACCAAAAAGATTTTTTCCATTTTCATTATTTAGATTTTGAAATTAAAAACTGTTTTTGTCTTTGAACCGGCTTATAATTCTAGTAAGAAATGTTTGCTTGTAAATGGGGACCCAAAATATTATATTGACAAAATCAACATGGACATCTTTATTCTGAACAATGTAATATAACCAAAGCGGTGTTTTAATTTTGCAAACTAAAACTTTTTTTATTCCTTAGCGGTTACGAAACGTTCGTCACGACCGTCAGCTTAATACCTTTTGTTTACTCGGATAAGGCTTAAAAATCATATTTCTATATGGATAAATCAAATAGGCACGGTCTGTTATAAAAGCAACATTTAAACCAAAGCTGGCACTTTTTTGACTATGAGATTCGTTATATTGAGCACTCTCGCTTTTGATCACTGTGGCTGCGTAAAACACGGTGTAAACCATTTCATACGACGGCAAAGTTGCAGTCAGTCTTAACTCTGGTGCATTATAAAGTCTTTGGATGAGGGTTGTCAAAAACACGAAAAAATATTTGTATGTGTATTTTATAAATTATCTTTTATGACATACCATAAACGGTGTCGAGTTGAGATTTTTTATCTTCCACTTATCTTGCATTTTTTCTCGAGGTCCTGGGAAAAAAGGGCTAAAATTAGCAAACGGTGTCAGAGTGTCCACATTTACAACTGCAGATCCTAATCTTGTTGGAGGTCGAAAACCCGTTAGCTAAAAATAAAAGTTATTTATACTGACCAATAAAGGGGTGTTGGATGTGCGCCGCCAAATCTGCCGCCAAATAGCTGTCAAATAGCCGCCAAATAGCAGCCATTTAAAAATTAAGGCGTTAACGCAGTTTACGGGTGTCATTAGTACTAAAGCTAAGGCTAAAGTGCTTTAGTACTAAAGGATTTTTTGGGCTTAGTACTAAAGCTAAGGCGCGGCTAAACTGAAATCAGCTGGCAAAAGCTCGGCAAAAAGTATGGGCCCGGCAAAACGTTAGCTTTTGCCAGGAAAATGACAAATTACCAAAAAATCGTAAGTGTTTCCACCAATCAACAATATGACTATTTAATAAGATTTCTATCAATGAAAAGGAGGGCAAGGTGAATCCCTCTACCTCCTCTTTAATCTCAAAATTTTCGACCCCCCCCCCTTCTAAATAAAAATCGAGTTATCTCCAATAGTTTTTAGTTTTTTTAACCTGACTCATCAGCAGACGCTTCTGAAGTATTTTGTTTTGAAAACCAGAAACACCCTTACCTTCTATTCCAGAATTCAAAATTTTCCATACACGGTCTACCCCCCTAAAAAGCCAGCGAGTACGGAAGGTCCCCCTAGAACCTTCCTCCCAGAATTTAAGATTTACCCCGGGTAACCAAACACTCAAACCCTCCCGCCCCTTAGCTGCCAAAACTATGCTCACCTGAAGTTGAATATACTATATTTTTAGTGTAAATGTAACATAAGTGAGTTATTTGAGAAATAATGCTAATTAAAACAATTAAAGCGACTTTTGGTTTAAATCTGCTGTGAGTATGGGGTTTTATTTTTTGTATTGCTTATTTTTGTTTAAGCATTAGAAAAAACTGAATTTTTTTGCTTTATTGAAGTTTTTTTTTTAGTTTCTAAGTGCTTAATGTTAAAATAACCTCATTTTTACTATTTCATAACGGTATTTTGTGAAGTTTATTATTCAGTAGTAAGCGTTTTTATAAAAAAAATGTCGGTTAATAGTGCAGTAGCGAGTCAAACTTTTTGTCTTCGATTTTTATGATTTTTTGTGAAAACGTTACCCCTGCTTCCAAAAGGCCACAAAAGTTTTTTCGCTAAAATATCTTTATGGGTTTAGGAGATATGACCCTCCCCCCTGAAATCGCGTTTTTAGAAATTCTGTACTTGAAGGATTTTCAATGAGTTAAATTTAAAATTATAAACGTTTTACTACAAAGTGGCTACTTTCTACTTTTATTTGATACCTTGATTGTTAAGATTAATACAGTATTTGTCAAGATATTGCGTTTTCCGCAAACAAAAGCCCTCGATTTTTTCGTTAAAAACACCAATTCACGGCAGTGTTTTGATCAAGTTTGCCCAACATTTTTGCCTGCACTTCGTATTTTTAGCAAAAAAATCGGCGGTTTTTTGTACGGGAAACGCAATATCTCGAGAAATACTGCTCCAGTCGTAACAACCAATGTATCATTTTCAATGAGTTAAAATTTAAAATTTTAAAACTTTTACTACAAAGCGGCTATTTTCTAGTTTAATTTGATGTCTTGATTGTTAAGATTAATACAGTATTTGTCGAGATATTGCGTTTTCTGTAAACAAAAACCCTCGATTTTTTCGTTAAAAACACCAAACCACGGCAGTGTTTTGATCAAGTTTGCCTAACATTTTTGCCTACACTTCGTATTTTTAGCGAAAAAATCGCGGGTTTTTTGTACGGGAAACGCAATATCTCGAGAAATACTGCTCTAATCTTAACAACCAAGGTATCAAATTAAACTGGAAATAACTGCTTTTTTTCAGTAAAACTTTTATAACTTAAAATTTTCTACTCATTTACAAATTTTTCAAGTACAGAATTTTGAAAAAAAAACGCGATTTTGGGGGTCATATCTCCTGAACCACCAAAGATAAAAAAATTTGTGGGCTATTGGGGAAGGGGTAAAATTTTTACAAAAAATAATCATATTGGAAGACAAAAATTTTGACTTGGTACCGCACCTTTAAATGTTTTGTTGTTAGATATGGATTTTAGAAAACATATTCTTGATAGTTAACAATTTTTGATGGCTATTTACATTTAAAGCTAAAACTGCAATAAAGTTAAAAAACCAACTTTAAAACTGTAAAATTAGCCCTAAAAATAATATTTTTTAAATATAAAATTAAAACCTGATTCAATGAACATGTTTTTAATGTTAAGTTTTTACTGTAAACTTAGCAGTGTAATGCTAAGATTTACCTTAGAAAGGGGATAATTTTAAAAATTTAGGAACATGTCCATATTTTTCTGTTTGGAAAAAGCTAAGGCTAAAATGCTTTAGTACTAAGCCTTTTTTGGGCTTAGTACTAAAGCTAAGGCTAAACGATTTTTTGACCTTTAGTACTAAAGCTAAGGCGCGGCTAAAATGAAATTTCCCGGCAATGCACACCCGTAACGCAGTTATATATAATTAAATTATATTATGCTCACTTTAAACAATTTTTTATAATACAAAAAATTTTTAATCTTTTTTATTATACAAAAAAAATTAAAACAAAGCCGAGTTGTTTTTCTTCATGAAGATTTCCTTTTTTCAAAAAGTAGTAATAGGCAGACTGTAGCCTATTGCGCCTTGTGATATTTTGCTCCAGCAGCACGGCTATCACTATGGAGAATCACGACAGTTAATTCAATGTACACAAAGATCTTGAAAAGATTTAAAAATAATTTGTATATGACTTTGGTTAACAAAAAAAAACACAAGATCACAATAGTACACAAAAATAACAGTTAAATAAAATATTTATTCTAAACTAAACAGCTGGTTGTAAATACTTATTTCTTTTTCATTTTTTCTGGTCTTAGACAAATTATTTTCAATTCTTTTCGAGACCTTTGTGTACATTGAATTAACTGTCGTGATTTTCCATAAATTAAATGGCAGTTACCAATTTTCAACGCGCGAACTTTTTAGGGGGTAATGGAGCATAAAGGCTGGTTCATACTTATGTAAAAAACGTCCTTTGGACAAAAGGACGTTTTTACATAAGTATGAACCAGCCTTAATTCACACAACACTACCAGCTAGTATATTTTAAAAAAACACCATACCAGTCATACAGTTAAAAACACCAAATAGCCGCAATTCTCCTTTTTACCAACCACAAAAAATGAACAGAGGTTTTATGGCCCTAATTTTAAGCATGAACTCTTTTTGTCAGTTATATAACCTAGAATCTCAAAGGGGGAGAGGTTACCCCATTTTATGGGGGAAGGGGCTCACTTTCTAAATAGCCATACTTTCCTTTTTAACTAACCACAAAAAGTTAACAGGGGTTTTTTATGGCCCTGGGGCCGGTAACTCAAAACTTAAAGGGGGCCTATTATATCTCGGCGTCCTTTAAAAATCGGCTTATCTCGTCGCATTAACATCAAGATGTAACTCAAACATAATGAGACCCCATTACAAATAGAGATAAGCCCCAGATTTAAGGTTACCCCACACCTTGACTTAACTTTAATGGACCCTATCAAATAAGATGTTTTTGCTGCTATTTTACACTAAAAATGGCTAATATTATTCTTATAATTGATATAATTAATAAAACAGACAAAACGTAATAATCCGGAGACAATTAATTCTTTCGAATATTTAAATTTTAGGGAGTATATTTTGTAATTTTAAATTTAAAAAAATTGTAATTTTATTCAAGAAGACCTATATCGTTTGCATCAAACAATACAAAGCAAAGTTTCTTTATGAAGAGCTTCAACTGGCTATGGCACTGTACTATTTTGCGTCTTGTTCCTTTTTTGTAATATTAGAAAAACAGTTTCTAATTTTCAGCATGCAAATGTTTAAGCGCACTGAAAAATATTTTTTAAATACGGTTAAACTAAGCGGAAACGTATGTTTCAGTAAGCTAATTAGTTTTAAACGCTTTTTTTAGTTTTCCTAAGCCTAAGTAAAACCTTAAAATCAACCTAAACTTTATCGCGATGTTGTTTTTTTTAGTTTTTTCAGTGCGCTTAAAATTACCACTAGCGCGCTGAAAATCAGAATCTGCCATTTGAAACGTAGTCAATGTTTCTAAATCGATAGGTAGTCGAACTGTTTATTTCGAAGCAGGACTTTTGACAGCTAATATTGATGAGTTTACTCAGTTTTATACAAGCGCAGGTAGTTTTGTGCTAAAACCTTAATATGATTGGTATACCACGTATCTTATATTTCATTAAAAGTCTGTAACTTGAACGCCACGCGTTGCAAAACGTTCAAAAAATAATTTAACCATAATACATAGTTCAAAATCAAAATTTATTTATTTGATTTCATTTTCCTTTTATTATTATAAACAATCGAACGCTATTTAAAAGTTATGTGATTGCGTATAGCTGATACTCTAATTGTTTAAGTTTGATTTTTAAAAAATCATCTTAAAAAGTGGTAGACTACCCATCAAAAATGCTCTAGGAATAGAGCAGGAAACAGAGGATTTTCTGCCGGGCATATGTTTTTAGACAGAAAGAAATTGACTAGTCTGAGTTGGACATACGTGGACTGTAAAAAATTAGAATCTGCAGTTGCTCACAAAATAAAAATTGTAGACCATATGATAATAATTTTATTTATTTAGTGAAACAATTACAGAACCCAGTTGTAGCTTTTTATAGTCGGAGGAAATGACAATTAAAAAAATCATGCTCGCATCGCAGCAATGTGTGACCATCGCCAAATTGTCACTTTGTTCATATTTACAATTGTTATTTTTAACTCGTGCAATTACAACCTTATGGCTTAAAAAGTTACGATTTCGCTACGGTCAAAGATTGCTGTAGGCATGAATTTTTTTTAATTGTCATCCCCTGCTACAATAGAAGATAACACTTTACATACGTCCAACTCGGACTATAGCCTACATTTTTTTTGTCTAAAAACACACCGCGGGGAGAAATCGCCGCGTTTGCTATTCTATTTTTAAAGAATTTTTCACGGCTATATTATATTTTTTAGCATTATTATCTAATTATTTATGAAACTAGCATAAAAGTATGGTAAAGATTCTGAGATCGGAGCTCTAGAAAAGTCACTATTAAGGGCAACAATTTTTTACTTACAACATTTAAAAATTTACTTTTTAAAAATTATAATAATCCAAATCTTACTGCTTTTTTCATCAACAACGAAAAAATTTTAAACGTAAAAGTGTTAAAAAAGAGTAAATTTATTACTTCCACAAATGTACAAAAATCAAATTCATTAATTTTGGGGCACAAATGAAGTGTTCTTTTTAAATATCAGCCATTTGGCGAAAAAAAGGTTTAAAATAAAAAATACAAGTGCGTGTAATTCACAAAAACTGAAATAATGGCACCCATTAAAGCATAATGGGGTCCCTTAGATAATGGGAGGCTTATTTTTGTTTGAGTTACAGAAAAAATGGGGCTCATTATCTAAGGGACCCATCAAGTTATAATGGGGCTCATTTTGTCAAATGGTAACATTAACTTAAGCCTATTTTTGAGTTCCCGGCCCCTGGATTTGGAGTATGAACTTGGTTTGTCAATTTTTTTATTCCATAACTTCAAGGGGGAGGGGGGGGGGTTACCCCATTTGGAGGACTCATTTTCTGAATAGCTCCAATTTACTGTTTAACCAACCACAAAATAATGACTAGGGTTTTTTATAGCCCAGATTTTAAATATGAACCCAATTTGTCAATTTTGTAATCCAAGACTCCAATAGGGGGTTACCCCTTTTGGGGGGGTTTACTTTATAAATAGCTATAATTCTCCTTTTAACCAACCACAAAATGAACAGATGTTTTTTATGACCCTGATTTTAAATATGAACTCCATTTGTTGGTTATATTATCCAGAACTCCAAAAGGGGGGTACTCCATTTGGGGGAGGGCTCACTTTATAAATAGCCACAAATCCCTTTTTACATAACACAAAAAATGAACAAGGTTTTTTATGGCCCTGATTTTAAATATAAACTTCGTTTGTAAATTTTTTTAATACATAACTCCAAGGGGGGTACCCCTTTTGGGGGGTTCATTTTCTGAATAGCTCCAAATTATTTTTTTTATATATAGCTGAAGCGGGCTGGCGATGGATATTCCATATTGCCACCTAATACCTTATATCAGCACTGTTGTTGATGTGAAACTTTAGTCAAAGGCTCCACCCCTATCAAGGGATTTTAGGGAGCAGATGTGAGTTTTACATTTTTGTATGAGAATAATATATAATAATAATATTAAAAAGGAAATAACCAAAAAACAAAATTGTAAACTAACGTAAACTAATGTAAACTAAATAATAATATGATAGTTAGATAGCATAAAAAGATAAAAGAAATAGAGGCAAAAGGACATAGATATAAGTTGAGAGTAACATGATCTACCAAATGTAAAAGCACAATTTATTTTTCCTATCTCACATCTTGTCCCTAGACCTACTTTTGGTCGGAATGCACCTTACCGTGGGAGGAAGGCTTATCTTTTGGTTGCACAACAATAGCTTATATTTTCATATAAGCTTTACCCTCTGGTAGTGGGCTAGGCCGCAATGACCACACGGTAAGGGCATAAGCCCCCTCAGCGCGGTCAAGCCACCATGCACACAACACATGGTGTGGCAATTACCTCACCAAGGTGGCAATGGCGGTTTTGGTAAACCAAATCAACCACAACCTCCAAAGTGGCGTAATCCCCATTGTAGGTTGTCAAGGGGGAAATTACCTTTTAACCAACCAAAAAATAATGACTAGGGGTTTTTTATAGCCCAGATTTTAAATATAATCCCCATTTGTCAATTTTAAAATACGAGACTCCAATAAGGGGTTACCCCGTTGGGGGGGGGTCACTTTATAAATAGCTGTAATTCTCCTTTTAACCAACCACAAAATGAACAGGGTTTTTTATGGCCCTGATTATGAATATAAACCGTTTGTCAAACTTTATAATCAACATTTTTAAGGGGGGTTACCCCATTGGGGGAGACAAATCTCACTGTATGAATAGTTCCATTTTTACTGTAACCAAAACAAAAAATAATGATCAGCGGTATTTGGGGCCTAAATTTGAATATAATCTACTCTGTTTGTCAATTTTAAAACCCAGATCTACAAATGGAGGTTACCCTATTGGGGGGGGGGACAAGCCTCACTTTCTGAATAGTTCCAATTTTATTTTTAACAAAAAAAATGACCAGGGGTTTTTTAAGGCGCTGAATTTGAATATGGGCTCTGTTTGTCAATTTTATAATCCAGATCTCCAAAAGAGGAGGCGGGCTTCCCTATAGTGAGGCTTTCTAGAATAGCCATAATCTTAATTTAACCAACCACCAAACAAACCAAAATATATTGCCATCACAACTAGAGTCTGAAAAACTCTTATGTGCTAGATTTTTGTTTGTTTTTTTTGGTGTAAAACAAGGTTATAATCAAAAGTAAAGATGAGCGGGTAAACCCCCCTTTCAGTGAGGTAACCACCCCTCCCTTCTGAGTTTCCAAATTATAAAATCGAGAAATAGAGCTTATATTTACTTTCAGGTCCCCAAAAAACCCACGGTCATTATTTTATTGTCATTCATTATTTTATTGTCATTATTTTATTGTCATTATTTTATTGTCATTCATTATTTTATTGTCATTCATTATTTTATTGTCATTATTTTATTGTCATTGTTAAAGATAAAGAAGAACTATTCAGAAAGTGAAGTTTGCCACCCCTCTTTCAATGAGGTAATTCTCTTCAGAATTCTGGATTTTAAAATTGAAAAAGGGATATCATATTCAAAATTGGGCCCTTAAAAACCTCAGGTCACGATTTTGTTTTGTTAAAAGTAAAATCAAAACTATTCAGAAAGTGAGACTTGCCTCCCCCCCCAATAGGGTAACCCCCCATTTGTGGATTTGGGTTTTAAAATTGACAAACGGAGTGGATTATATTCAAATTAGGCCCTGAAAAACCGCTGATCATTATTTTTTGTTTGGGTTACAGTAAAATCCAAACTAGTCATACAGCGAGATTGGCCTCCCCCAATGGTGGTAACCCCCCCTTAAGAAATCTTAATTATAAAATTTGACAAACAGTTTATATTCATAATCAGAGGCATAAAAAACCCCTGTTTATTTTGTGCTTGGTTAAAAGGAGAATTATGGCTATTTATAAAGTTATCCCCCCAAATGGGGTAATCCCCCTATTGGAGTCTCAAATTATAAAATTGACAAATGGGGTTTATATGTAAAATCTGGGCTATAAAAAGCCACTAGTCATTATTTTGTGGTTGGTTAAAAGGTAATTTGGAGCTATTCAGAAAATTAGCCCCAAAATGGGGTAACCCCGCTTGGAGTTCTGGATTATAAAATTGAAAAACAAAGTTCATTGTCAAAATCAGGGCCATAAAAATCCCTGTTCATGTTTTGTGGTTTGTTAAGAAGAAAACTGTGGCTATTTAAAAAGTTAGACCTCCCCCGCCAAATGAGTTAATCCCCCCTTTTGGAATTATGGATAATATAACTAATAAAGGGAGTTTATATTTAAAATCAGGGTCTTAAAAATCCCCTGTTCATTTTTTGTGGTAGATTAAAAGGAGAATTCTCACTATAGAAAGTGGGCCCCCCAAAATGGGATAATCTCCCCCACTTGGAGTTCTGGATTATAAAAGTGACAAATGAAGTTCATTGTCAAAATCAGGGCCATAAAAAAACCCCTGGTCATCTTTTGTGGTTCCTTAAAAAGAAAACTGTGGCTATTTAGAAAGTTAGACCCCTCAAATGAGGTAATCCCCCTTTGGAATTATGGATAATATAACCTACAAACGGAGTTTATATTCAAAATCAGGGTCATAAAAATCCCCTGTTCATTTTTAAATTTTGTAGTTGGTTAAAAGGAAAATTACGACTATTTAGAAAGCGAGCCCCCCCCGCCTTTAGAGTTCTTGATTATTATAACAACAAACGGAAGCTATATCTGTATAATCATACCTTCAAAAAACAAACCTCAAATGCAATTTTAGAGTTGGTTAATTATTAAAGGTAAAATAAATTCGCATTGAGGAGCGCCTTTATTGGGGGCCTAGCCCCCCTTTTTACATTATTTTAATGGAAAATAAAACCGACAAGGAAACTCCCATGAAAATGAGAGACTCATAAAATTCACCTCCGTAATTTTTGTGATTTGTTGGTCAAAAACATTGTTAATTGGGAATACAAACAACAAAAATGAGGCGCACCCCCATTCCAAGTGCTTGGAGGGCTCAAAATAAAACGGAGTTTATAATTGAAATCATCATCCTGAACAACTCCTGGACACCCAATTATGATTGGTATGGTGCATTTAATATTCTAATAATATTCTAAAATTCTAATAATAAAGAATAAACTTTTTATGCATGTATACATAATAAAACATTTAAATATACAAGTTATTTGCTTTGCGGAATTTCTCTAGGTGTCGCTGCAAACGCCTGTTATGGCAAACGTTAAGAATCATGGCGGCAAAGATCCAATTGGATCTTTGCCGCCATAAGTTTTGCCATTATTCCCGCTATAGTCATTTCCACAAACAAAACAGAAACGGCAGAAAATATCTCCAAGTAAATAAAATAACTCAATTTTTGAATTGATATATTTACATTTATAAGACATTTTGGTAAATTTTAAAGTTGGAAAAATAAACTATGAATTAATTAAAACTGATTTTTTTAAAAATATTTTACTCAAACGCCTCAGTTCCTAATGGTGGGGGTTTGGTGGCGGTTTGGCGGCTATTTGGCGGCAGATTTGGCGGCGCACATCCAACACGTCCAATAAAGTTAGATTCATAATAACACTAAAAACATGATTTAAAATTTAGTTAGAAATAAAATAAAGTTTATGATCTTAGTTTTCTAGAAAAGGGTTTTTTAACGCCCAGCCGGCATTGCGTTGCTTGGTTTATTATTCTGTTGAGATTTTTTCACCCAAAAAGCGCTGCGATCCGCAGAAGTGATTCCACACTACCACTGCTCAGTGTTAAACTCCGCGAGGATTGCCGTCGAGACGCGGCGTTTAGCAGTGCGCAACGGTGGCGTGAAATCACTTCTGTAAATTTACAGCAGAAAGAATCTTAAAAGGTTAAACTCGTGTTGATTAAGTGCTATGTTGGAACGTTATTAATTAGCTGTGTCAATGTTTTTATTAGAGTTTTATTAGATTCAGTCCCCGCAAGAATAAAAACTTGGATCTTAAATAAAAAGTTTGTTTAAATAAAAAAATTAAAAACGAAAAAAGTTGGGCTTTTTACCTGAATTTCAGACCCCCACCAAATTTTTGCAATAGTTTTGTGAATAACTAAAGATTTATGCCATAGAATACTTTGTTAAATTTTTTAAATAAAATTATTTTCAATACTTGTAAAAACGATAAAAAATAGTTTTAAACAGCGAAAGTTTATTTAAAACTTAAATAAACTTAGTATTGCTAAGTTAAGAATGCAACTCCCGAGTTTCTTCCGTTTTAAATGACTGTATTTACAAACCGAGATATTTGAGGGTTGGAAAGGAACATTACTATTAAGTATACGTTTTAGCGATTTCAAACTTTTCCTCTTTTAATTCACGATTTGGCTTAGAGTAATAACACGACGGTTGAAATCCTCCTATTTAAACGGAAGTTATTCAGTTTTAAATATTGTCACAGAGTTATTAATGACGCTATATAATCACTTTTAGCCAACTAGAGCTTAGGAAAAAATAGAAATGTCTCTTTCATTGGAGATTAATTTTTTCACAAGCGGTAATTGTCTAAAACAGCTCCTCCCACAACCATTCCCACAGAGCAAAACATATATGACGTAATCACAAATACTATATGACATTTTGAGGGGTCCGTAAAATCCTAACAAGTAATGGTTTTAGTTTTTAGTTTAGTTTAGTCTTTTTCTCCTTTGGTTCTAAGTTCCCCTGCTGAGCTTCAAGATTTATTATTTAACGTTTCGGCTGTCTCAGAGTCAGTTGTAGGCTTGATATATTTAAACTTTTTGTTCCAAGATTTCTCTATCTGGTCTAATTTTCCCGGTTTGATTCCAAGATACCTTGACTCCTATTTTCGTGGAACCCAAGTTAGTTCCCTTGGATCCAAGTTACCTAGATTAGAATTTAAATTTTTTCAGATGCAAGTTCAGTCAGATTTAAGTTTCCTTGATTTCAAGTTCCCTCCAATCCATGTTGTTGTTTGCGAATGGCCAGAGTTTTGTTCAACCCTGGTCATGTGTGCGGCATGCTCCTTGCTTTGCTCACCCCCTCTTCCCACTCTCAGAGGAGATCTGCAACCGCTGCGGTGTTCACCCAAAGATCCTCTGGTCTCAAGGTTGTGTTAATGTGTGTGCATTTGAAAAGATGTTGTGTTGTGTGTGTTTGTGTTTTGCATAGTGGGTAGTTTGGTTGTCTATTGTGTGGGATTGATTGTGTAGGTAAGAGTAGAGAAAAGGAAATTTCCCCGCCCTGAGTTGGGCAAGGGTTCTCCTGACCGCGTGAGCAAGATTTTCTTCCTCATTACTTATTGCTGGTGCTTTTGTTTGAATTATTGGGTTTATTGAAGTGTTGTTAATTTGGTTTGTGACTGTGTTTGTGTGGATTTGTTGTTTAAGTGCTTTGTATGTTTTGTTGTGTAAGAGTTGTTGTGAAAGATTGTTTGCTTTTTGAGCCTGTTGGGTGCAGGTTGTTGTGTTAAGTAGTTGAGTGAATTTTTTGTGTATTTGGCTGCCAATTTTAATTGTTTTGGAGTTGAATGTATGTTGCTATTGGAAGCACTTTAGCTTCTGTGTGTTTGTGTCTGTGGTGTGCACTGTTGCAACCCTGAAAGTAGTGTTTTGTATTGTTTGCAATTTGTTGATTTGTTTTCTTGATGTTGTGAGGCCCCAGGTTGTGCTGGCGTACTCGATTAATGGTGAAGTGATAGCCCTGTATGTGTGTAAGTGATTTTTTTGGTTTACCCCACAATGTTGTTGTGAGTACATTTTATGATTTTGAGTGTTTTGCGTGCTTTTCTGTGTGTGTTTGCGATGTATTTGTTGAATGTGAGCTTGGGGTCAAAAGTGAGCCCTAAGATTTTTGGGTTTTTAGTTGTGATGAGTGTTGTCTTGTTTATTTGCAGTGTAAGTTGTGTGTTGTACTCTGCAGGGTCTGATGTGAATAGTGTGGATATTGTTTTACTTGCATTTAGTGTGAGTTGGTTGTTGTCTGTCCATGCTTGTATTGCGTGTAAGTATGGTTGTATTTGTTGTTGTGCTATGTGGTGGTTTGGGTGTGATGCGTATATTGTGATGTTGTCTGCATATGTTATGATGTTTGGTGGTGGTGTTGGAATGTCTGCGGTTTAGATGTTGAATAGTGTGGGCGATATACAGGAGCCTTGTGGGACTCCTGTTTTTATGAGTTTTTGTTTTTATTTGTGATTGTTTTATGTGTGTATGCTTTGCGGACTTTGATGTAATTGTTTACAAATTTTGTGATTGTTGTTGGTACTTGTGTTTGCGTAAGTTTGTGTATGAGTGTGTGGTGATTGACAGTGTCAAAAGCTTTGGACATGTCCAATGCTATGACAACTGTTCGGTGCGGTGGTTTTGGTTTGCTAAAACCTGCTGTTATGTGAGTATACATTGTTTGTAGTACTGTGTATGTGGAGTGTTGTTTTTTGAAACCATGTTGGTGTGTTGTGTGTTTTGTGTGTTGCTTGTGATGTATGGGAGTTTCATTTTTTACAAGATTTTGTGAGTAGGGATATGAGTGAGATGGGCCTGAATAATTCACTGTTGTTGATATTTTGTTCGCTTTTGGAATTGGAATGTAGTTGGAAAGTTTCCAACTGTGTGGTATTGTGTTTGTGTTTATTTCGTTAGTGTAGAGTTGTTTGAGGTATTGTATTGTTTTGTCTCCGAGATGTTTGAGGTGGTGTATGTTTGTGTTGTCAGGCCCAACTGAATTGTTTGTTTTGCTGTGTTGTATTGCTGTGATTCTTTGTTGTACTGTTAGCATGTTGGGTGTGGATTTTAGTTGTTTGATTGCGCGTGTGATTCCCCAGTATGTTTTATTTGATTTGTGAGTGGTGGATTGTGTAAATTGTTTGTTGAAATGTTTTGCTATGCTGTATGGGTGTGTGATTGTTTTTGTGTTGAATGTGATTGCCCTGTTTTTGTCTGTATGTTGTTTTTTTTTGTTGAGTTGTTCTATTGTGTTGTATAGTTTGTGAGAGTTGTGTTTGTGTGTAAGGTGTTTTGTGATGTGTTGCCGCCAGATGTCGGCTTTATGTTCTTCTATTTGTTTTTGTATTTGTTTGTTTAGCTGTTGTATGTCTGGATGTGTGGAGTCTGCTTGTCTGAGTGCATTGCGGTGTTGTGTGAGTTATATGATATGTTATGGTAGTGGCCTGTTTGTATGCTTGGTGTGACCTTTAGAGATATGTGCTTTGTCTGCTTAAATGAGGAGTTTTGTGAATGTTTTGTTTGCTTGATGTATTTTCTGGTGGATTGAGTGTTTGTATGTTGTCTTCTATGTGTACAGTGATGGTTTGCCAGTTTGCTTTTTTGTAATTTGTGAATTTTGTTTTGGTGTGTTGTTGTTTGTGTGTGTGCATGTTTAGTGTTGTGAGTACTGGTAGGTGGTCTGAATTAAGTGCGTTTAGTGTTTGCCATGAGTGGGTGTTGTTGATGTTTATTGAGATAGTTGTGATGTCTGGAGATGTTTGTTGCTGGTTAGTTGCTGTTAGTTTGCGTGTGGGTGTATTTGTGTTGAGTACTGTGTGTTTTGAGTTTATGATTATGTCCACTACCGCTTTCCCTCTACGATCTTTTATAGGAGAAAACTATAGAGGGGAGTAAGCATTTATGTTGCCTGCGATAATTGTGTTGTCCTGCTGGGTGAGTTGGTATATGATTTATGTTGTGTCTGCCAATTGGTTGTTTTCTGTTGTTGCTGATTGAGTGGCCCTTGGAAGGATGTAGATGTTTGCGATGTCTATGTGTTGCTTTTGCGATTTGTGTATGCATGCTATGAGTAGCTTTGCGGTGTTGTGTGCTTGTTGTGGAGTTTTGTTGGACGGAACTAGGAGAAGATAGTGTCATTGTGTATGTATGTGACTAGTCCTTTCCCAGTTTTGCTTGTCTGTCTTGTCTGCACGCGTTGTAGTCTTGTAGTTTTAGTGTATTTGTTTGCAATGCTTCGAGTTTTGTTTCTTGCACTGTGCTGATGTGTCTTGTGTTTTGTTGGTGAGCAGTTGTAGCTCTGTAATGCTTGTGTTTATGTGATTGATGTTTATTTGTAGTATTTTTAGTTTTGATTTGAAATGTTGAGTGTTAGTGTTGTTTTGTGCTTGTTGTGCTGTAGTGTTGGTTGTTTGTGTTTGTCAGTTGTTGTTTGTATTGTGTTGTTGTGTTTTGGTGTTTGTTTGTTGTTTTATTATTTTTATTTTTGTGGTTGTGGTTTTTTGTGTTTGGTGTGAAATGTGTAATTGGCAAGACCATCTTGGTTGTTGTTTGTTTGTTTGTTTGAGTGTGGTTTGCCCACATTTTGCATGTACTCAGTGTGGTGTGTGTTTGTTTTTGCATTGTATTAGTGTTTGTTTATTAGTAACATTTTTGTTGCATATGTTACATGTGCAATATATTATTGTGACCCTGGGACCAGGGTTTGTTTTGACCAATCCTGCGTGCAGTATTTGAAGCTCCAGCCAGAGCGCGGGTTTCTGATTGGAGCTTGGCAAAAAAAAGGTGCCAAACGGTAGTTGGTTTTTAAACGGTCCTGACTTGAAAACGAAGCATTGAATCATGTTGTTTTGCTTTGTTCTGCATTCCCACCACGAGCAGGCCAGTATTCTGGGACCCTCCAATCTATTTTCCCTTGGAATGAATTTTCCTTGGATTCCTCAGATCCTTGTTTCCTCAGATTCATGTTCTCTAAATACTTCCCTATAGACGGCTTACCTCGGAACAAAACACAGTCATACGGTTCCATTCAGGAAATCCATTTCCGGACTGTCCAGGATCTGGCGAAATTAAAAGTCGACCCTCTGGACGATCCGCTTTGATAATTTTCCAATCTGTCGCAGGATCGTGAGTTTCATGAGTGTGGCCTTTGTGTAGCCTAATAATATAGCATGTAATAAATATATATATTATTTATAATATATGATAATTAAAAATAACATTAAAGTCACATTTTCTTATGTTGACCTCATTAGACAAATGTGAAGAAGAAGCAAGCGCGCCGATTTATTTTAAATCAAGCGGGCTGTTTGATTACTGGAGGAATTATAGCCAAAACAGAAGAATAGCCAAAAAACGCCTGTACTTGCTCCAACAGGCCATCAAAAAAACTTATTTAATTTTTAAAAAGTTCAAAATTACACACACACACAGACACACACACACACACACACACACACACACACACACACACACACACACACACACACACACACACACACACACACACACACACACACACACACACACACACACACACACACACACACACACACACACACATACACACACACGCGCATACACATGCACACGCGCACAGGCACACACGCACACACGCACATATGCACACACGCACACACACACACACACACACACACACACACACACACACACACACACACACACACACACACACACACACACACACACACACACACACACACACACACACACACACACACACACACACACACACACACACACACACACACACACACACACACACACACACACACACACACACACGCACACACATGCACACATGCGCACAGGCACACACACACACACACACACACACACACGCACACACACACACACACACACACACACACACACACACACACACACACACACACACACGTGGTTCATCTTATGATGTATTTAACTTACTCTAAGTGTAAATGCCCTGATTTAGTTCTTTTGAATATATTTTCATTCTTTCTGTTAAAAACAACCATAAATCCAGGGGACTTCCACCTTTCAACTACACTGTACATCGGCGTCTGAATTTTTGTTCCGTTTACTAAATATTGGAAATATTTACTAAATGAATATAAATAAGAGGTAAAAATACTTGTTATTCTCCCTTGTAGCTGTGGCTTATTTTTTCCTTTTTATAAATACAAGTCCCTGTTAGTCATAGGGTTGACAAATAATTTTCGCTGTATTTTTCGAATCCATTTGGTTTATTTTGAAAAAAATAATGTTTTTTTATGTTCATATAAAATTTATATATTATTTTTATTTTTGTTTTGTTTGTTTATTATTTATTTTGAAATTTTCACTGCACCAGAACGCCTTGTATAAATTTTCTGACAATAGCCAAAAACCATAGTATGTCCATCATGATGTTGTAAAAAGTAATGATTTTTAATTATTTTAAATAAAAATAAAACTAATTTGAAAACTTCTATTTCAAATAAAGTAAAAGTAAAAATAGTTTGCGATTTTTTTAATTTAGAGTAATTTAAAAGTAAAAGTAAAGATCAAAATTTTATTTAAATAAAGTAAAAGTAAGACCTATTTTTTAAGTAAAATCAAGAATACATAATACATATAGAGAAGAATGTAGTACTCAGTAAAAACTTTTGCTATTATGCTGGGTCCAACATAAAGCAAACCCAGCACACCGGTGGTTTCAACCACTAAAAGGATAGGGATTGAACCCAAGTTTGTCGATTTCAAATTTATAGAAGGGGTTAGGGAGGTTTACTGGGAAATTTTTCTAAAAAACAAACAATGGATAAAAAACAGTAAATTTAAAAACCTGCGAATGGGAAAAAAGACGACACACTGAAGTTTCTAGATTAGATTCTGATGTTTTTGTTGAACAGCGGGGCGGAACCTACTAGGTAGAGAGTGAGTGGGCAGGGGGAAAGTTAGAGAGCTTTCCAGCAGTAGCCTGGACTTAAGAAGATGTACAACATACAGAGAACTTAGAAATTTGTTGTTACAGCTCCAAAGAGCATAGAGAATGTCGGAGGGGTTAAGAGAAAAGTTTAGCTGATAGAACAGGAAATTTTTCATTTATCTGCCTCCTGCTTCCCGAATAACTACCGTTCGCGTGCTTTCGGTGGTTGGCTTGCAGTAGTAGGTTTCATCCACCAAAAGGATGGGGGTTGAACCCGATTTTTTGGTATTTTATTTTTTGGAGGGGTTAGGAAGGTCCTATTTTTTAACAAAATTCTCTTAAATCAGTAATTTAAGTCTTTTAGGCCTATTAGGCTATTAAGTTTTTTTGCAAAAAACTTTTTTACAAAAAATTGTTTTTGACAGTAAATTATAAAAAATATTCTGTAAATTAGATTGGAGGAGGAAAGGGAGATCGGCTTAGCTAGAGAAGGTAAGCCTCAATAATCTTGAATGCAGAAGGGAGGAAATTCCCAATTTTGGCTTTAAGTGACAGGTGGATCCATTTGTTCCCCCCCCAAAAAAAAAACAACTATGGGGTGTTTGATTTTTTTAGAACCATACAAATTCCTGTTAGCTTTTGAAATAAGGTGAATTGTGATAAAGCGTAAACAGGAACCAAACACAAAAAACTGACCCCTTTAAATTCCCAAAATTTTTCTTAGTAGAAAGCCTAGGGGGTCTTAGGTTTCCACCCTCCTGGCTACGCCCATGAAATGTGATAGAATTAAACTGTTTATTAGTGTATTTGAACAATAAAATTTTTATAAATGTTGTAAAGTAGCACCAGACAATAATATATTTATAGAATCAATGGTAACAACTACAAATATAAATGTTTCAAAGTTTATAGCAGTAGTAATAAACAAAAATATACATTAAAAATGGAGAATAAAATAGATTATTAAAATTATTTTGTTTTTGCGCTAAATGAGTACATGGCATCACGTCACATTTGTCCTGACATGGCAAGAGCCAATTTCTTTAAATTTGTTTAGTTAGTGGGAGTAAATCACAAAGGATTTTTTATACGGCTTTGTCAAATTACACATATCCGAATTTCAAAAATATTTTCCAGAAGCTGGGAATGAAGATTGGTGGGTATATGTTGGCGATGTAGGCTCTATTGCACCTTTGCAGAGCTATGTTTAAAAACTTTTCAAGAAGCGATAATTTTTGGTGCTTGATTGAATCCATTGTTTTTTAATTGCTAATTTACTGGTTATTTTAATAGCTGTAGGATTTGTGTGAAAAACGATACGTTTGTTAATTTTGCGTAAAAACGGTAAAAATGATTCATGTGGGGTACAAGAAGCCTCTGCTCAAATGTAAAAAAATGAACATTCCTGTTTTTTGTGTAAAAAATTCCTTTTTTTCTTGATCATCCATTTTTAGACAAGAGCACAAAAAATAAGTCTTCTATAGTGTTTATAATTTTTTGAGCGTTTTGATTGAGATTTTATTTAGTTTAGCGTCAAACATAAGCAAAGCTTGGTTGTTTTCCAGCTTAATATTATTGTTGTATGGTTCTGGTTGCGCAGATTGGTGATTTTGAGAAACTTTTTGTAGGTCGTTAAATGTTGATTGAGCCAGTAAATGAAAAATATTTCGGGTCGAAATGTTATTTTTTTATGTGAAAATGTCTTACCATGGCTGACTTAAACACCTACCGCACTGCATGCATAAATAAACAAAAGACCAGTGAGAATGCCATGTATCAGAAAATAGCCCTATTTAAATAATTTAAATTTTAAACGTCCGGTTTCTTCTTTCTTTACTAGCCTTAAAAAATGCTCTAAGAATAGAGCAGGAAAAAGGGGCGATTTTTCCCTGGGCGTACGTTTAGACAGAAAAGATGTGGACTAGGCTGAGATGGACATTATGTGGACTATAGGAAATTTGCATTTGGTTTGGGCAGCTGCTCACTAAATAAAAATTTCTACCATATGATAATGATTTGTTTATAGACACCTTGCACTGAAACGCAGTTTATACATGAAGTATGCAATATACATAAGTGTCACCATAATGGATAATTACCGTACTCCTACTTATCTTTTCGTAGTATGCAGAGCAACCGATAGAAAGCGCGCGAAATTACCGTATCTCCTACTTATCTTTTCGTAGTATGCAGATCAACCGATAGAAAGCGCGCGAAATTTCGATCGGTTGATCTGCATACTACAAAAGATAAGTAGGAGTACGGTAATTATCCATTATGGTGACGCTTATGTATATTGCATACTTCATGTATAAACCGAGTTCCAGTGCAAGGTGTCTATACATTGATCTAATTACACAGCACTGTTGCATTTTCTCAGTCTGATGAAATGTCAATTGAAAAAAATCATACCCACAGCAATCTTTGACAGGCGCGAAATCTATAGTTTTTAAATTTATAGTTGTTTTTTAAAGATTCAAATATAACCTTTTAATTGAAAAAGTGGCGATTTTGCGCTTGTCAAAGATTGCTGTGAGTATGATTTTTTAAATTGACATTTCATCAAACTAAAAAAAATACAACAGTGCTGTGTGATTAGATCAATGTATAAACAAATCATTATCATATGGTAGAAACTTTTATTTAGTGAGCGGCTGCCCAAAACAAATGCAAATTTCCTATAGTCCACATAATGTCCATCTCAGCCTAGTCCACATCTTTTCTGTCTAAGCATACGCCCAGGGTAAAATCGCCTCTTTTTCCTGCTCTATTCTTAAGGCATTTTTTAAGGCTAGTCTACCACTTTTTTTGAATTAAATTAAAAAATAGCCTAATAAGCTATAGTTTTAGCTGCGCAATGACATATGTTTATAATCATTCCGTTGCGGAGATATACTTTTTTAAATAAAAAATAGTAAGAAGAAGAAGATAAATTTAAATTACAAAATTTACTCACGTTGTTTAATTATAGTTAATGCGGTGCAGTTGCGCTCCAGACAGTTTATCTACATTCTCTAAATATATAGTTGTCGCGATGCCGTGCGCCAATGATTGCATTTATAATTTTTAAAGTTAAAATAATAATAAGAAGAAGATGATGAATATGAATTACAAAATTTACTCACGTTCTCTAAGTATAGTTGGCGCGGTGCCGTGGGTTAAACTGCAGTGTGGCACCCCGCACCACTGACGCTCATTATTATTTTTTAATAAATAAAACTTTGAATTACTTTTGTCATCAGTAATGCAAGAATTAAAAAAGTACTCTGTTGTTTTCGCCGTTTTCCGCGCGTTTAAAGCAGATGGCGCTGGGAACTGGTTCCGTTTGTGCCACCAATTAAAACCGGTCTGCTTTTTTTGTGCGGTTTCTATGAGGGGATGTTGGTTGTCTGCTCTCTACAATCCTTATTGTTGACAAAAGGCTGTTATTGTGCGGTTGGGATTTTTTATTTGTCTATCTTTCAAATTTTTTATTTTGATCAATAAATCGACAAAAAGGACCTAAATGAAAAAAGTGCTTCCTAAGAAGGTTGCGCGATTCCTTCTTCTTTCTAATGAGCCCATGTATATTTTTGATCAATCAGTAACGAATGAGGAATATCGCTTTTAAGGATGGAGCGTTGGAATAATAAAAAGAAGAAGAAGAATGTTCTGAATTTCAAAATTTACCCACGTTCTTTAATAATGATCGTGTTTTGTTTTGGGTGTTCCCGGCTTGTTGGTGTGCTTTTCCGCCGCCGTTTTTTGCGTGCTTTCTGGCGCGGCGCCACGGGGTTAAATTGCTTTCCCCCTAAAAAATATCTTATTTTATTTATTATAATTTTGCCCTACTACTTACTTAATTAAAAAATCACAAATTACTTTACTCTTACTTTCTTAAATTAAAATTTTTCAAATTACTTTTACTTTTCTTAAAATAATCCAAAATCAATCTTTACAACACTAGTGGGGTGTTCTTTTCTTTGTTCTCTTGTTGGGCGGCGCGGGGTTTGGGTGGGGGGTGTTTTTTTTGTTCTCTTTTGGGCGCCCGGGGTTTTCCGCTCCCGCGCCACCCATGATAAATTTTTTTAAAAGGTTGTTAGACTGTACAAAAGTAAGCTATTAATTTTAAAAAACGAATAAATGCTTCATCGCTCAGGGTTTAACTAAAAAATAGCTGTTTTCCCTAATATTTTTAAGTTTCTCATTGAAATTTAGTTCCAGAATAATAGCTTTTCGTTCGGGGTAGTGCTGCGTTTAATAATTCTCATAAATTACAGTTTTAATTTGGTCAAAAAAATTTTGTTTCGTTTAAAAATATAAGCAACTTGTAAATATCTTCTTTTAAAAAAGGCTTGTGATTGTTTAATTCTGATAAAATTCTCTTTTTTTTCAATTAAAATCAATTTTTAAACGGGTGTACAGGAACTTGCACACCGGTGTGCCATTTCCGGCCCACCGGTGTGCCGGAAATGGCACAGTATAATAGTAACACTAAGTTCTATGAAAATCTTCAAGAACACAATATTAAAACTAAATTTTGAAAAAAATTATAATTTTTAAATTATCATAATAAATTTGATGGAAAAAAATCATGGAATGTAACCTTAGTTCCCCTAATCAACTTACACAAACTCCTAAAATCAAACTAAACTTTATCATAAAAACATTTTGAATTTCATGGTGTTTTTGAATAATTCCAACAACGTTTTCGTCCATAGTTCGGGTCGTTCATGACGCATGAAAAACCATGGACGACCATTTATTTTTATTCCATGGTATGTTTTCTTAAAGAACGTCAGTTTTTAAAGGTAGAATTTACTTACTGTTAGTTCGGGCGGTAAAACTGCCGTGACGTTGACACCTCCCGAGCTCCGCAGCTACGGAGTCGCACTGGCTAGCCGTTGATCGCGGGCGATTCGGACGGAAAATGTCCACATCCCGAGTCCCCGTGTTGTCGCGATGAAGCCAAAAGTCCGTCACGTCCCCGATTTTTCCTAAACAAAAATACCTTATTTGTTTTGCACTGCGACAAAATTTCGTCGATCTTTTTGAAGTAAGATAACCTCTAAATTCAACAAGCATATGACAATATGATGTATAGCGCGTCAGTCGCTGGGTGGCACTAAGGCTAAAATTAGGGTATTATCCCGGTTTTTCTGTCAAAAAGCTACATATGGCTAATTAGTTAACATTTTTTTGCAAAAAACTAGTTTTAATAAGCTTCAAACTTCAGGGGTGTCACCAGATAAACCTTTTTTATTTCTATTGGGCAAAAATGGGGTTTTAAACCCGTGTGTTAACTGCGTATTTTCTATGTTTTATGAACATTATAAATTTTAAAAGAATATGATAAGATTTATTAACTTACATACAGTTATCAAACAAAAAATATAATTTCAAATAATGACATATGTAGGTTTTAGTCTTAATTTCGAAAAATACAGTTTTTGCGGGACTAAATGTTACGAATTTCTCGAACATGCTATAAAAATTCAGTCTAGCCAAGTCTTATCTAGTGTCTAATCTAGTCTAGGCGACTCTGTGTTGGTAAAGAACGCATGGCCGCAATGTGCATATTGCAACTAACATTTTAGGGTAACTGACCTCATTTTGGCCGGACTAAATTTCGGCCATTCCTCGCTATTTCGGCCACCGGCTGCCAAGCGCACAAAAATACGTAATGAACTACGTCAAAATAAATCGTCATGTTCTTATCTTAAAGTATTTATTTGATTTAATTAATACTGCGCTTGAAGAACACAACAATAGTCAGTGGCCGAAATTAAGGTTGACCGAAATTAAGTTAGCAACCCTAGGTGTTGTTTTTCTTTCAGCTTTCAATCCTAGTTTTGTTAGATTTTCACTGGCTACAGGTGTGGGTGAGTGCTAGTTGGAAAAAGTTCGCCAACATTATTTAGTTGCACAATAAAAACTGGAAACTTTTATTGGACCTCATGCGCACAGTTATTCATAAGGTGCGTTATTAAAATTATGGTCCATAATTTTAACATATGGAGATGAGAGTTTTTAAGAATAGTTGGTAGTAACTTATATAACTCGATAGAACTTTGCACAGAGGAAGAAGTCAGCGTATTCTCCTCGTCTAGAATTTGAACTGCCTCCAACCGCTATGGCATTGTTGTAAAACAAAAATTGTTGACAATGTAAGACCTCCAAATTGAAGTATCCTTATTGATCAAATCAGTGGGCTGAAATTAACATGAATCATCAATCTAGTGTTGTAAAAAGTTACTTTTACTTTTACTTTAAGTAATAAAAGTAACGGATTTTGGATTACTTTTACTTTTACTTTTACTCGATTTTTGAAATTTCAATTACTTTTACTTTTACTCTTACTCGACTTTTGAAATTTCAAATACTTTTACTTTTACTTTTACTCGGATTTTCCACTGCAAATACTTAAATTAATTTAAGTATAATTTAAGTAATTTCAATGGGTAGATTTCCTATGGGATTATTTTAAGGTGAGTGGAGGAAGATAATTTTTTAAACCGCTAACACTCTAAAACCATTTATTTTGACTAAAAAGTTATTAAATGATGATAATTGATACATAAAATTAGCAAAAAAACTTTAAAAAAGACCTCTGGAGCATAAAAAACCGGTGTTTTGCTCCGTTTCAAAATTACTTTTATTATACTTTTACTCTTACTTTTACTTAAAAAAATAGGCCTTACTTTTACTTTTACTTTACTTAAATAAAATTTCAACTATTACTTTTACTTTTACTTTACTTAAATTAAAAAATCACAAATTACTTTTACTCTTACTTTACTTAAAATAAAATTTTTCAAATTACTTTTACTTTTACTTAAAATAATCCAAAATCAATACTTTTTACAACACTACATCAATCCTTCTGCGTTTCAAATCCACCTCTAACCCTCATTAATCAAAAATGGTGAAAAAAAACGTAAAAACAGGTAAACTCGTCGTAAAATAACTAATCACATAGTTTAAAATACATAAATTTCACCTTTTATTTCACAACCTCCGCAATCGACAGTATACGGTTCGTTGAGAGGGTGCAGGACGGTTTGGACCAATCTGTCCGTGTGGGGAGATGAGAGATCGGCGTCGTCGGAATTGTCATATTTGCAATTGTCCAGCACTTTGAACTTCGTGAAACCGCTTCGTCTTATGTAGGTCAAAAAGTCTGGAACGAATAAAAGCAAATTAGGTTTGGAGGTTTTTTTTGACTATCAAAAAACCCTTTTTGTTTAATGAACTAATGCCAGGGAACTGAATATTGGTTTCGAAAAAAATTGTAGACCCTGGACCAATAATAACATTAAATTAGCTTAAAAATTTTAAATATTCTTTTAAAACTAATTTTAAAACTGCATATTTTATTATTTTTATTTTGGCGGCAAAAATAACAACTGTAAAAAAAAAACAAACAATTTTTACTCTTAGAAAGCTATAAAAAAACCAGGTTTTGCTTAGTAAAAATAAGGCGTAACATGATAATAAATCAACACCCTAACATTTAGTATCATTATTTATTAATACAATTTTCTAAAAAAAATCATTATTATATTAATTTTTTTAATTATAAATGGCGTTAAACTGGTTTGTTTTGTTTGGTTCTAAATTTTCGTTGAATTTTTTTTCAGAGAAGATTTAGGTTCGATGAATCCGAGTCAACTTTGGCAGTGAAATTTAGAACCAAAAAAAAACAGAATCTGGAACCGTAAGTTGGGAACTTACCGAACTTAACCCGTTCCCGTAATTGCCTTTTCCTCGGTTACAACCGTAAAACCTTCGTATGACTTAGGTCGTACTTAGGTCATACAGAATTTTTTGTGCGTGATTAGTGCCCACTGAGCGAGCAAATTAAAATGGTTAAAGCTGTACGGTAGCAATATGTAGATTTTATTCACAGATACAGTGTATTACGTAGAATAATTCATATTACGAAAATTTGCATATTTCTACCGTACAGCTTTAACCATTTCTATTTGCTCGCTCACTGGGCACTAATCGCGCTCAAAAAATTATTTGTGACCTGACTACAACCTAGGTCATACGTAGAGTTTACCGCGGTAAGGTGTACGTACGACATTGGTCATACGAAAATACCACCACCGTTAGACGAAGATTTCACCTTTCTGGTACGAAGGTTTCACATTTGTTACGAGGGAAAAAGCCCTCAGAAGAACGGGTAAAAAATCTTCAATATTTATACCTTATTCTAAGCCTAATAGAAAAGAAGAAATTTTAAATCCTATTACTTACTATAACCTAAACCTAAGTCACGAATTTCTTCCGCGAGACTTTACGTTCTCAAAATTTTCAAACGGCTGTGTTTTTTACTTACGGCTCTAAGAATCTCTTACTCCAAGAAACCAAATTTAGGGGCGTCGGATCACTTTCTTCATGAAAATCTTTTTGTAATTGTAAATTAATAAACGCTTCTAAATTGTCCTTATTTTATTAATTAAAAAATACGTTGAATCAAAAACAGTGGAATTTCCAGAATGTAAAAACTTGTAATTTTTCTAAATTGGGTTCCTAATGTAATTATTAAAATATACTTAATAATTAAAAATACGCAAGAAAAATATGTGATTATTAATTTTACAATTACAAACAATTTTTACAAAATAAGCCCTGGGTTTTCCGTTCAATATTTTTATGCTGATTTACATCAAAATGTAAACCTAGATTTTAAAATATTTTTTGCAAAACTAAAAGTTTCAAAACAGGGTATAAAAACGGTTAGATTGTGATATTTTAATTATAAATCCACCTCCTCCTCCCCAATTGTTTGAACGTTGTTTAGTGGTGAAGCACTTAAAACTTAGCTAATAAGAATTTAAAATTTCCTAAGAAAACAACTTTTTGAATAAAAATCGATAATGTGTATGGTTTTTAAAAAGGTTATTTAAAGACGTTTACAGCGCCGAGATTTAAAAACCACTCTATTATATAGCATTCGAATTTTGCGAATTTTTAACAAAATTTTAGGTACATTTTTAATCTACGTGAAATTAACGGAAAATTTTTTAGCGAAATTCACGTGACTGTTCCTATTGTCCAATATCATGCTTCGAATCTTTGGCTTTTTTAACCGAAGGAGTTCTGGAGCATTTGTGCGCTCTAAATGAGCGATTTCGAGCTTATTTTAGCTCAAACAAAGATTTTTAATAACTTTAAATGCGGGGTAAAATTAGCGTATTTTTATTTGTAGAAATTAAACCATAAGGGCTGGTCCACTACCGGCATGTTAACTACCGGCTAAGTTTGCCAGTTACTAAAAACAGTTTTTATTGTTAAGGACAAATGTTAAGGATACTGAAATGACCGGAAAAAAATACCCTTTCTCCCAACATATTGTTTGCTTGTGTCCGTCCTGTACGGCACGAGTTATACACAAAAACCGAGAGGGTATCCAAACTGTATCGTTCCACCTTAAGGAATGGAGCGTAGTATTTCTGTTGGGTTAACATCAGTAATATCAAAATATATATATACTATATTTCATATATATTTACCTTCTGATGCTTGCTGCGCATTATGAAACATATCATTCCATAAAATTGTATTGTTCTCAAATTCGTAAGGGATCACTCTAAAAATGCCCGCACTGCAATTTTCCACCGCACCCGTGGACCTAAAATAGTAAAAACAATTGAGAAATTCTGCCATAACAATCATAACGTCGTTACCGTGATAATTGAGTCAGAATTGTCATAAAATACTCTCAACCGTGACTTTTTTTATCTTCAACACAGTTATTATAACCGTTATGTGAGTTGCAGTCACGTTAATTTTATACTGATGTGACTCTGTAAGTCGTAGTGAGACCACAATAAATTTTTTGCATATGATGTTTGTTGATAAAAAAATAACACTAACACGGAAGCAAATATATTATGCCACCATCCAGCATCATGCTCCGGAACTCTGGAGATTCAAAGCTGATAAACTTCCTACCATAATTTATATAGGCGTTTTCTAAGTTATTTAAGCATGAATTAGCTTTTAAGCTATATTGTATTTGCATTTATAGGAGGACTATTTAAAAATTTTGACAAAATAATCTCAGCATTACTTTTTAATTATTCATGAAATGAATAAAAAACAGGGCACAGTTTGAGAGCTGCGGTGGTTGCTTCGGAGATCCAAAAAACGAAGCTATGTTTCACATGATGAATTCAAACTGGAGTTAAGGTTTTTTAAGTAAATATATTTTTATCAACTTTTTTCTTAGCTCTTAATTTTGAAGACACCTTGCACTGGAACTCGGTTTATACATGAAGTATGCAATATACATAAGCGTCACCATAATGGATAATTACCGTACTCCTACTTATCTTTTGTAGTATGCAGATCAACCGATCGAAATTTCGCGCGCTTTCTATCGGTTGATCTGCATACTACGAAAAGATAAGTAGTAGATACGGTAATTTCGCGCGCTTTCTATCGGTTGCTCTGCATACTACGAAAAGATAAGTAGGAGTACGGTAATTATCCATTATGGTGACACTTATGTATATTGCATACTTCATGTATAAATTGCGTTTCAGTGCAAGGTGCCTATAGACTTTTTAACCCGGCAGTGACACAGTACTTTCTTTTAGAAGAAGCCTTTTTCGACGCTCCAATAAAATTTTAAATTTACCTTTAAAACCCAATTAAATTTCTATGCCTTCCAGATCGAGGGATTAAAATTGATAGATAGATACAATCAAATTAATATTTTTATTTGTAATATTTATGTTCCTAGCATCCCATATCATACTCCGGAGCTCTGTCCATTTAAAGCGGAGAGAATTCTGGAACTCCAAAAAGAGAAGCTCGCCGGAATTTGTAATTTTCATAGTCTAGTATTTGGCTATATTGTTTAAATGCAATGAAATAAGCTGGCCTTTTGTTTATATAAATTTAATTGCTTAAATTCGCTCTTTTTAGCTATATACTCTATTTTGGCTTCAAATTCCCTACTTTTAGCACCGATTTCTCAGTTTTAGGCTTCAAGTACTCAATTTTTAACCTTTAATTCGCTATTTTGGGGTTAAAAATTCGCTTTTTTTAGCTACGAAATTCGCGCTTATTTCTGCTCCGAATTCTCTATTTTCCGTTCCAAATTCTCTACTTTCACCTCCAAGTTTCTCATTTCCCGGCTCCTCAAACCCGCCAACTTACCACGTCGGGAACACTCCGGCATTTAACAAGCTGTGCACATTTTTGCTTAGGACGAATTTCTGGTGACAAATCAAAACGAACGCAGTCGGTGCCAAAAAGAACAGCAAACCCATCGAATACAGCCGCGCACGAATGAAAATATAACTTACAATGATTTTTTTTCTTACAAAAAAGTCCAATTAAAATTTATAGTAGGCAAGAATATATAACCCAAGAGAATGTCCGGAAGTACACTAAATTTTTTGAAGCGAGCAGCTGAAGCGAGCGATCAGACCTAAGCGCACAAGGTTAACTTCCACCGGAATGACATGTTGGTTACACTAAAATGACAAGCGAGTTGTGACAGATTTGTCACTGCAGAAAAAAAGATGAAATTTTTCAAATTTTTATTATTTTTTTTGCTAAAATCAATGCTTTTTGTACATTTTACTTTACTGTTTGTGGTAAAATATATCACAATGTTTTCCCGTCAATTTTTTTATCCTATAACCCGGGGCTCATCAAATAGCACAAAAAATTACGAAACTTTCAGATCAGCCACTAAATTTATAAAAAAAACCGCAGAAACTCGTGTAACAAAACAGAAAAAGATCTGTAATTTTCTGCTACACAGCTTTTTTTGCAGAAATTTTGGAAACACTTAATTTTTTGCAGCAAAGAAAACACAACTTTTTCTGCAGGATAATTCGCTGCACAAAAACAGCCCAACTTGATTGGAAAATCTAACTTCATTTACGCTTCATTTAAAAAAAAGATGGTGAAATTGATTAATTTATTTTACCCCAGGGGTTTTATTGGGGGGGATTCCAAAATGGGGGGCACGCGGGGCATTTTTTTAAACAGGGGGAGCAATAAAACGTGACAAGCAGGGGAGAAACAGAAAAAAAAGAAAAATGATAAAAAAAGACGAAAAAAAGAAATAAAAGTGGAAAAAAAGCGAAATTTAAGTTAAAATAGGTCTAAAATAAAGTGATGTTCGGAACTGCGGAACCCCCGGAACCGGAATTGAGATTTTACCGAAAATCCAGATCAGGAACCGTAACCGGAATTCGAAATTTCGCCCGGAACATCCGGAAATGCCTATCAAACTGCGAAACCCCCGGAACATCGGAACCGAAACCAGAACCGGAATTCAAATTTTCCCAAAATCCGGAACAGGAACCGGAATTCCAAATTTCGCGACCGAACATCCGGTACTGCCCATCACTACTAAAATGGCTTAAAATACTTTAAAATATGCTAATTGCAAAAAATTTTGCGAAACTGGCGTTATAATAGGCCAAAAATGGCGCCACAATTTTTTAATTTTTTTGGACAGAGGGGGAATAAAACAGAGGAGAGCCTAACCACTAATATTTGAGAGGTAAGGGGGCATTTCCAGACTGTGCACAGGTCTGATAAGTTAAAATTTTAATTGTTTTTATTAACGATGTTAAAAAACAAATTTTATATTAATATTTTATTACTTTAAGTTTCCGAATTAGATAATCACCGACAAAAAGCCAAAAAAAAAAAAACACAAATAAAACAAACAGAAACATGAAATTTAACAACGAAAACACAAATAATAGAATATGACATTATATACAGTTCAACGCTAATAAAGCTATGATAATAGGAATTTGGGTTGAATTATATTTGGCTAACCTCGTATTAGGAAAATAAGCTGATCAATTCCAACGTTTAAAAAACGAATCGAAATTCAGATATTTTTAATCTTTCCCTTATGTTAAAAATATAGAAAATAATCAACTTTAGCTGTTAAAAAATTTGTATTTTTTGTCCAAATAGAGTAATTTGATATTATAATTATTAAATTAAATCTTTAATATTAAATTTTTGGAAAAAAATTTAAATCATTAGGTTTAAAAAATAGTCGGTTCAGTAATGTAATTCATCAATAGGCACCTTACACTGGAACTCGGTTTATACATAAAGTATGCAATATACATAAGCGTCATCATAATGGATAATTACCGTATCTCCTACTTATCTTTTGTAGTATGCAGATCAACCGATCGAAAGCGCGCGAAATTTCAGTTTATCCGTCGGATCAACCGATCGGTTGATCTGCATACTACGAAAGATAAGTAGGAGATACGGTAGTTATCCATTCTGGTGACGCTTATGTATATTGCCTACTTCATGTATAAACCGAGTTCCAGTGCAAGGTGCCTATATTAGCCAGCTTTGATTAGCCTATACTTAAATTTGATAATACTTACATTAAAATAAAATAGATGGGAGAACGAATAAAAGTTAAATTTCAATAGTTGGAACAAAAACAATGGTTGTAAACAATTTTTATAGGAAGAACTTTACGTCAGCTTGTTCCACCAACGAAAAAGTCAAAAATACAATAAATATCACAAGTGATGTTCAACGGAACCTTGCACCGTACCTCAGTCAAATTTTTGGTTAAATTTTATAAATTTTGCACCCTCATACGGGAAATAGCTGTGTGAGAAAATAAGTGCTGTCAATATTTTAAATGTTTCTGGAGGCAATTAAATATTTTCAAATCCAATCTAATATTCCCCTCCACCAAACGCGAACGTACTTTTATTAGTAAACCCATGACTTATAGGTACCTTAGGTGCAGTAAGTTTTACAAGTTTTTTTAAAAAAATCAGAAAATAGAATAATTCCCGATTAAAAATAAATCAAATAAAGTAAGCTGATGTATAGTAACTATAATTCTAATAAAATAAACGTGGTGTAATTAAAATCAGAAAAATAATATATATATAGTTGTGAATTCGTTAAACTATACCCAAAATATCTCAATCACACAAACTAAATCGCAGCTAAGCTTATTACGAACAATAAATTACACAACACAAACCGAACTAAAATTACTACCTACAATACAACTGAATAAAACCGGCCGTCAAAATTTATTAAATAAGTTTAAAATTATATAGCAATTTTTTTTTAATAACCCTGTAGTTCATGTTGGATTTTTCTAAATTTATTTCAATCAGCTTTACTAGAGTAGGCGGTAGTGTTGTAAAAAGTTACTTTTACTTTTACTTAAAGTAATAAAAGTAACGGATTTTGGATTACTTTTACTTTTACTCGACTTTTGAAATTTCAAATACTTTTACTTTTACTCGGATTTTCCACTGCAAATACTTAAATTAATTTAAGTAAAGCTTAAGTAATTTCAATGGGTTGATTTCCTATGGGCTTGTTGTAAAGTAAATGGCAAAAGACAATTTTTTATGCCGCTAACACGCTAAAACCATTTATTTTGACTAAAAAACTTATTAAAATGATAATTATGCATAAAATTAGCAAAAAAACTTTAGAACGGAGCTCTGGAGCTCCAAAAACCGGTATTTTGCTCCGGTTCAAAATTACTTTTATTATACTTTTACTCTTACTTTTACTTAAAAAAATAGGTCTTACTTTTACTTTTACTTTACTTAAATAAAATTTTGACCATTACTTTTACTTTTACTTTACTTAAATTAAAAAATCACAAATTACTTTTACTCTTACTTTACTTAAATTAAAATTTTTCAATTTACTTTTACTTTTACTTAAAATAATTCAAAATCAATACTTTTTACAACACTAGTAGGCGGCCATCTTTACCCCGGTTTACAACAGTGCAAAAATACAACAACGTAAAAAATTAATTATATATTCCACATACCCCTAATTAATAAATATAAATATTTTTAACGATTTGTGTGCATTAAAAAATTGTTTTATACAATAAAAAACACAAATACATGGTATTTATTTATATTATATTTTTTATGAGAACATCAAAAAATATGTACACATCATTGCATATTCAAGCCTTGAAATCAATAATAATTTATAGAAAGAAAAAAACCACATATACAACAATAAAAGGATTTAGGGAACGTTTTTGTAGCAATACCATCTTTTTAAAACAACAAAATGCTTTATAATTTAAAATTAGTTGTATTTGTGTGGCGTTAACTTGGTCTAAACCGCCTGCAACCACCTGGAAAAACCGTGGAATAATCAATCAATCAATAAATTGATCTGCGACGCGCGTGTGCGTCATAACCGGAGTGTCGTTTTGGCTTGCTAACATAGGTGGGCACGGGAAGGAAGAGGGGGGTTTGGAAATTTTACCCCCCGAAAATTCCGATTACTGACGACATTCCCCAATAATTATGGGATACCCCGAACACCCCCCTTTCCGAAATTTAAGGGATCTCCTCAGTACTATACACGCTAAAAATGGGGTATTTATTCTATACCCCAAATAAATTTTGGAACACACTTCTGAATTTCCGGGGTCGGGTATACCTCCACAAATACGGGAGGCTGCCCACCTATGCTTTCTAGCATAGGTAAGCAAGCAGCCCCTTGATATATAACGAAGTATCCGCAGAAACTTCAGGTTTAGTACTAAGACCCCTAAATTTGGGGGCATAGGTGCGCAGGGGGAGGGGGTTGGAGGGTTTCACCCCCAAAGGATCTCGGTTATAGCCGACACCGTCCCCCTTAAAATTTGGAGGTACCCCAGACACCCACCTAAAATTTGGGGGGGGGGGGTCCCAGTACTAAAAACTGCTAAAAATGGGGTATTTGATGATGTATACCTCCGAAAATTTTGGGACACTCACCCCCAAATTTTGGGGATCGTGTATACCCCCTTCAAAAACCTAGGAGGCTCAGGCTTCCCATCTATGGGGAGAGGGGTGTCCGAGGCACCCCGAATTTCTAGACAGAGGAGAGGAATGTAAGGAGGGTCATCCTTTCTAAATCGCCTGTAGACCTTACCCATTCCCGTTAACCAACGGCTTAATTATGAAAACGATATTGTTTTAACGAATAACTGATACATACAGGTGCAGTAATTTGTATTTTAAATTTTTAAAAAAGTGTTAAATTACTACACAGTACAACGAATTTTGCGTAACCTAAACCCTTATCGATGCCTACCGGCAAAAATATATAACCCAAGAGAATGTCCCACCGAACACAAAGTTTCTGAACAAAATTTTGCTAGAAACGGCGCACCTGAATAAAAATAATCGCAGGGCGAAAAAAGCAGTATTGATTGCAAATACTATCAAAATTTTCATCGCAAAAAAACTAACACAGCGTCTAATCGCTGCGCTGGAAAACAAGCAGAAAATGGCTGAGTTTAGAAAAAACATAAAACATAACGAAGTTTAGCAAAGAAACATAAAGTTGCGCAAATGCGACTTGTTAGCAAAAATTTGGTCAAAAATTTAGTGTAGAGTCGGACATTCTTATATCTCATGTTTTATATAATTTTCCACCAGGCAAAAAATTAAGACCGTAAACATAGAAGGAGCATTCCAACACACATACAATAAATATTGCAGATTTTTGATTTTCATGCCGAGGTCGAATTTTTTCAAAATAAATTTTTGTTAAAATACGTCAAAAATGGTTGCAAAACTAAGTTAGAGTTCATTTTCGGTAAAATTGTTCAAAAATGGCAATGCTTTTTTGTATTTTTTTAGTTTTCGGCCGGGGTTGAAAAAAAAACGGAAGGGGAAGTGGTCACAGCCACAAGCAAATGAGGGGTGACGGACATACCGAACAACAGCGTACGATTCTCTATTCTTATACTTGATACATACCTTTGCTCTGCCCCCCGGGAGTTTTATTGGGGGGGGAAATTCCAAAACGGGGGGGGCACGGGGGCGCAATTTTTTTGAAAAGGGGGGGGGGGGCAATAAAACGGGGGGAGGCAAGCAGGGGAGAAAAAAGAAAAGAAAAAAAAGAAAAAGGGGGGTGGGGTGGCTGGTGTGTTGGTTTTTTGGTTTTTTTTTTGGGGTTGTGTGTTGTTTTGTGTTGCTTGTGTTGTGTTGCTTTTTTCTGTTTTTTTTTGTTGTGTTTTTTGGTTGTGTGGTTTTTGGAGTTTGTGTGTTGGGGTTGGGGTTTTTTTTTTTTAATGTTTTTTTTGTTTCCAATTGTCTTGTTAACATGTAAAATAATCTACAGAAACTCAAAAAAAAACCGTGAAATATTCAACAGTAGTATGTAAAAAAAACCTTTTATGTAGAATACTCAAGAAACTGTAAATTATTTTACAGGTCGTAGTAAATACTTTTACGTGATGAAAAATCCACGCTGTAGACTTTTCAACATATAATTAAAACAACTGTTTAACGCACATTCAAACATACTCTTACTTTTATGCATTCTTGATCATAAAACCTAAACAAAACAAAAATATAAAAAACTCTTTTTTTATTCGCTATCAAAACGTCCAGTTGTATTGAGTGGTTCAGCGGAAAAACGTAGTCGACGTCGAAAAGGAAGAAGCGGTTATTATTCCGTGAGACGAAGAGGTTGGGTAATTCCTAAAGGTCGTTACTACGCGTCCCACCGCTCGGAGCACAGATTTGGATGACTGCCAAAATGGGAGATTTGAACTTAGCGAATTCACGATTTTGATTCTGATCAATGAAAATGGTTAAGCGTAACAGTGAATTTTTTGTTAATTTAAAATTTTTGCCGTCGACGTTTCGGAAGATAGTTTCGTTTCGGAAAGTGTAGTTGGATATAACGTAAAAGTTTTTGCTGTTCACTGCACTATTTGTTTATTAGATGGATATTTTTTTTGTCCATTTATTAGTAAAGATATTATTTTATAATAAATGTAAGGAGCTAATGAATGCAATAAAGTTTAAAACATTAACAGTATAAAAATATACAGACTGTAAATATGATTGAGTTTAGAATCTATAGAACTTTGGAAAAAATGCTGACGAATAAAGATATAACAACATGTAGCTATATAACTTCAAAAAATTTCTTTATAAAATACTAAATGAACATAATATAATCATTTTAATTATATCATTAAAGCATTTTTAAACAAAATACAACAAACGACTCAGATAAAAAACCAACACAAAAACATGATAAAAAACATGACTAAATTGTTTACAACAAGTCAATCTGATTAACTATTTAAAAAATATGTATTAAATACATAGATATTGTTTTATCAAATTTTTTTTAAGATTATTGCTTTTCAAAAATTTATAACACTTCGCATATAGTTTTGCACGCTCTAAATTTATTTTTTTTGCAATGATTTTATTTTGTAAACATAAATTTAGAGGAAAATATTAAACAAAAAAAGATAGAAACTACGTTAAAATCTGTAAAACAAAACAAAAAGTATCTTATAAAACAAAACAAAAAGTATCTTGGAGCAATTGTCGTAGCTTCAAAAAATACAGCTTAGGATTTTATTAAAATGACCGATTTCAAAACGAAAAATTACAAGGTTTTTGTTTTTTAAATCTGTTTAAAAACGTTATATAAAATCTATATTTTTAATTTACTTACCAGTAAGCACTGTTAAATTGATGTATGCTATGGTGGCCAATACATTTGCTTGTCTGCAGGAATATAAACCAGTGTCTTGTGACGTTGCAAATGAAATATACCATGTACCTAAAATATCAATTTTTACGTTTTTTAGCTTATTTTATATTAAATTTAATTACAACGCAAAAAGTATGGATAGCAGTCAAATAATTTTTATGTATTATTTATAAGTTTCCATGAAATAAACAAGCCTGAAAAATTTATTAAAGTTTTTAAAAATCAATTATAATTTTATGTTAGTGGAATATGTTTTTTATTGAAATTTTTCCATTATACATTTGTGTACTGAGGCGCATGTGTCAAAATCAGACTTGTGCACTTCCTTCCCCCTCATCCTGGAGTTAAATTGGCGGCAAAAATAGTGAAAATACCTCCAAAATGGCAAAAATACCCCCCGAAATTGGCGTTTTTTGAAAATTTTGCGTTTTTTCTGTGAAAGTTTGCCACTTGCCTGTTTATAATGGAAACCAAGAACTCATTAGATCCTCTATTAAAGAAGTCGCGTTTTCTTCCTTATTTCGTTACAATAATTCCTTTTCTCCAAGTATTCTTTCCAAAGCCGAAGTTTTAGCCCAAACGCAAGTGTTTTAAAGAATTTTTGTATATTTTGCAAAATCTGAGAATAGGATTCGGTCGAAATGCCGAATAAATTCAAACATTTAAAACGTAGTGTTCTTGAGTAATTGGGCTTAGTTTTTATTGTATTTATTGTATTTTTCTATAGTTATTGTATTTTTAGTGATATATACAATACGTTATTTATGTATATTGCAATTTTAATAAATTATTATATTTTATTATCAAAAATCTAATGAAAAAATTTGATTATTCGCATTCCGATTGGGGATTGGCGCAATGCCAAAATCTGGGTCCGGGTGTCGGCCAAAATAAGTTCCCTGGTAAAAAATTCTGAGTAGTATTGTATTGTATTTTATTGTAATGTATGTTTTCGTTCTGTATTGTATTTTGTTGCGCAATTAATACTCAGCAATATCGATCTTGCGTAAATAGCCTTTTTTATGCAAAATCAATCAACTTTAAATTTTTTTTTGAATTATAAGTCATTTCAAAAAAATTAAATGCTTTTATCTCACAAAAAAGCCCTACTTATACGAAAAAAATTATAGCGTTATACCGTGAATTAGACTCTCAAAATAGACTTTCTCATGTTTTCCGTACAAATGAAATCTTACTGCTATCTTACCTCGGTGCTGTCTAGTCATGGGTTGCGTATTTTTAGTCCAAACCACGTCCTCTTCTGGCGTGTGAATAAGTGGACATTTCATTTGTACTTTTTCTCCCCACAAAGCCTGGATCAAGGACGGCTGCTGCGAGCTGCTCAGCGGTTCCGAGCCTATGACGTCATTGTATGACGGGCGAGGGTGGGGACTTGAAACTGAAATCAAAACAACGATTATTGTGAAATTTCCCCTTTGTGAAAAACCCCTATTAAAAAGTGTTAAAGGCGTTAATAAGTGTTTAGTGGTAAAGGCCTTTAAAACGAAACTTTTAAAAACTCAGAACAAAAGCACTATAAATCACCTTAAACCAATGAATATTAAGAAAAAATCGATTTATCTCTGGGTAATATAATGCGTTTTTTACGGGGTTGGGAAATCTGTTTTTTTAGTCTTTTGGTTTGATTCCCACTGAGCAAAATGAAATATGAACAGGACTTAATTTAAAGATACTAATTTTATATTTTTATCTTTATGATATACTGCTTCTTTATCGATCCTTTTGTTCCTGCTCTCTTTTTTGAGCATTTTAGGTTGGTTTTTTGACAAAATAGTTTACATTTTCGTTTGCAGCATAAAATTCCAGTGGTAATAGCAGGTTTGAAGGTGCAGGCGGCGCTGCGATCGGCGTCCAAGCAACAACTGGTGTCGATACGACCCCCGGAAAGACAGCTAGACTGACTTTTGTTGATATGTGGACAGTCCCTACCGAAACCAGCCATGTCATCCTTAAATCAAATATAAAAAAAAATTTTTAAAAATAAAAAAAAATATTAAAAAATTAAAAAAACCACGTGAATATTATCTGTTAAACAAAAAAATTTTTTATTAGATCTATTATTTATTTATTAGAATACAGAATGTGGAATGTCAATAAACCTAGCATTAGGACCAACTGTAAAAATTAGAAAAAAAGAGCAAAATTTAACTAAGAGGTTTTTGCTTATAAGGGTAAAGTAGTTTTCAAAAAACAGATATAATCTATCATCCTAAAATCACATTTAATAAATATTTGTAAAAAAACAAGTTGTTAACATAAAAAAATGCCGTATGTTTTTATGGGATTAGTTCCTGGGGAAATCAACGACTTGAAAATTATATATAACATTTTAAGAAAAATTGTAAAAAAATTAATAAACACCACAAATATAATTCCCGTTACAAATTCACGTCAACCAGCTTTTAGGCTTATTTTATTTAATCTTTGTAAAGAAATGCAAAATTGAAAAAATAACCCAAAGAAATAACTTCGAGTCTTTTTTGTTTTAGTCTCACTATTTTTTAGGTTTTTTTCCGCACAATATCACTGTTTTTACGTTTTTTACGTTATTTTTTACGTTTTTTTTAAAAATTATCACTACTTTTAACTTCTTTTGTTCTTTTTTTATTTTTTTGCAGAATAAAGTGCCACTTACGCTTTCTACGTCGTTTTTGCACGGTACACACCGATTTCTATCATGAGCGGCATTGAACGCGTAACAACCCGGTGTTGTCGTGGCCAAAGACCAGGTTATGCGATTTAAAAGGGAGGCTTCGTCATTCCATGTGCACACCTTTAATCGAAGCGAATTAAACGGGATTAAATTGAATTTTGAACAATTATATAATCAGCACAGATATTTAATGTTTCAATAAATAGAAAACAAGCATGGAGGGCTGGTTTACACCAGAATGACAAGTGATTACGCGTGTTGCGCGCATTCAAACCGTTATAAAGCTGCGGCGTGAACGCGCTGTCTTTTGTGTGTGAAGCAGACCTAAAAAGTAATTTAAATAAAAAAGTTCCGTTAGTAGTGAACGGATTTTAATCAAACTTTTTCGAAAACTAAAGCCTATGTATTGAAAAGCGTAACCCTTTGGAATTTTTTCCTCCGCAAATCAGCGGAAGGTGTTTCGTGCCAGTGCTGCACTGTGTTAAACTCCGCGTCCGGACGGTGCGAAACCTCGAGTTTAACACAGTGCAGCACTGGCGCGAAACACCTTCTGCGGATTTGCAGCGGGTTTTGGACGAAAAAATCCCAAAGGGTTAAGTTGATATTTAGGCAAATTACAAACGGTGTTAAATGAATAAAGGCGGATTTCCCATAAAATAAGGCAAAAAAAACGGTATTTTTTAAATTTCTTTGTTTACACTTTTGAAGATTTTTTTTTAGAGATTGCGTTTCATCCTAATACAGTTTTTTTGTTTTATTTTCATTTGCAATTAGAAATTATAGTTTAATGGATTATGAAATTTGAATATGCAAAAAAACTTCATTTTTACCGGCTTTGTTTTTATAAAAAAAATTTATCCTATTCATTATTGCTGATTAGTAATACCAAATTTAAATTCTAAGTTTTAGAATTTTTGTGTTTCTGTTCTGTACAATAATTATTTAAAGGTTGTTTCAGCTTCCAGCTATTCTTACAAATTGTCAATGCATAATTTAATTTGCGCGAAATAAACTTTTTTGCATAGCTAAAATGTGAGGTCTGGTGTGCGTACGTAACCTGTATATCTCACCAGTAAAAAATAAAAACAGTTGTGCAAATTTTAAATTTTGATATTTACTGTGAAATCGGGTCCGCATAAATTGCTGGCTTGTTCGATGTGACCGCTCCACGATCCTGGGCAGGCCACAACGTCCAGAGTAACAAATGTGCCGTTGCCCGAATCTCTGCATCCCTCTTTGTTGATTTGAACTGAAACAGTAATAAAATAAAATTTTAAATATTTTTAAATATTAAGGTAACTGACTTAATTTTTTAAATAAATTTTTCTGGTTTTTCCAATCGACCCAAGATTTGGTCTAAAAATCAAATGATAGCTATTTTTGTTATTCAAGTGAAAAATTTTAAATTTTCTGTTACACTTAAAGATCGGTAACGGGAGCAATACGTAACTGAACGAAAAAAA